>JBBPKW010000025.1:0-29195 GCA_038089475.1 Boletus aff. vermiculosoides | reverse complement strand
AGATAAAAGCCACCCCGCGGCGGAAAAGTGTCAAGACACAGGTCTTAGACTCGGAAGCCGACCGTGAGGCGTCTCGCAGGTCACCCAAGAAGCCTACGAGCAAGCTCAAGGCAATTCCGCAGAGCTTGGACGTCCCGCACCCCGCCCCAGCCAAATGGGCGGACGTCTACGCTGCGATCAAGGAAATGCGTTCCCGCATCGTGGCACCGGTGGACACGATGGGATGTGATCAGGCTCAGCTGGGAGAACAGGATCCCAAGGTGAGCTTGGATGTCTTGCACCCAACCACACCCGTCGTCGTATCCTTCCCCTTCTGTTCCTCCTTTTGCCCTTCTTCTGTGTCTTCCGAGTCTTTCCATGGCATAACTCGCTCAAAGTAACGCAATGGATATTTGATTGATTTCGTGCCGTCTTTTTTCATCACACTAGAACCAACGTTTCGCGACGCTCGTCTCTTTGATGCTTTCCTCGCAGACCAAGGACGAAGTAACCGACGCGGCTGTCGGGAAACTACGGACCGCACTCGGTGGATCAATTTCTGTCCAGGCGGTGTTGGGAGCAGATGAAGCGATCATCTCCGACGCTATCGCCAAAGTGGGGTTCTGGAGGCGAAAGACGCAGTGCGTAAATCCCTGTTCTCTGGGTGATTTACCCGTGCTCACGACGAATGGCTGTGTTTGTCCAACGACGATCCCTCCTTCTCTTTTGTTTGAAACAAGGTACATCAAACAAACTGCTCAGCGGTTATACGATGATTTCGACTCCGACATCCCCAAGACAGTAGAGGAGCTCTGTTCGCTCCCCGGGGTGGGTCCCAAGATGGCGTTTCTGGCACTCCAAGTAGCATGGAAGTTGTATGTCGTTTTCTCCCCATGCGTGACACAAACCCATCCGAGTCTCATTGTAATTGCCTTGCACCGGAACGGATGTCTTTGAATGGACATCCCTTGATCACATCCACCACACGTAGAAACGTGGGGATCGGGGTCGACGTACACGTACACCGGATCACAAACCGGTTAGGGTGGCACAACCGACCGACAAAGAACCCCGAAGAGACAAGGTGAGCCCCCTTTCCTCCCCATTTCCACAACATTGCCGTCCCCGCTCAAACCTGGAACACGCACCGCAGACTCAACCTTCAATCGTGGCTCCCCAAGGTGCTCCATGGCGAAATCAACCACATGCTCGTCGGGTTCGGACAGGTGAGAACGTGGTGATTTGCGGCAAGGACTGACAGGACATCCCCCTAGACCATCTGCCTGCCCGTCGGTCCGAAATGCGGCGATTGTACGTTGAGCACTGGGGATCTGTGTCCGAGCGCACAACGCACCAAGACCAAGACGTCGAAAGTCGCTGTCCGAAAAATGGTGTCAAAGGAGGATGTCGAGGGCTCTAGACCGAAGATTGAGATTGAGATTGAAATACCGAGGGATCGGGAGCCGGTTCTTGCCAAAGAAGAGCACTAGTCACTGAAATAACCTTTGTTTTTCGCCGGAAAGGCCGGTCTGAGCTCAGTCACGAGAGACAATGTTTGATGGTCAGGCATAGTACAGTACAGATAGATACAATCATATCTAATGTTTAGTGGAGAGCCAGAAGCCATCGTGTCATCTCCAATTCAAACCGTCTAATGTTGTCGCGGCTGCGTGAACAAATCTACCCGCGCAAGGCAATGGTTTTCATAAAGTCTATTTCTATCAGATTGATCGTCAGCCAACCGAACAATTTCATGACAGGTTTATCGCCATATCCCAAAATCCCTTTTCAAGACCAATACACCTCTCCCAAACGGCCAACCACTCCGCGTACCGAACGGGTGAGGGTGGATCTGTAGCTGCGCGAGCCTCGATCGTTTCTTCATAGATACATTGCGTTAGAATCATTGAATCGCGCGAGAGGCGCAGAGGAAAGAAAGCAAAAAGAGTGGAAGAAGGAGCGCACCAAGACCAGCAGAGACCGCGTTCTGAAAGGCCGCTCCAGCGTAATCCTCCATCCACTTGAGGTACGGATTGCCGTCCCACTTGACCCATGAATTCGGTTTCTCAGCTTCCTTCTTGAGCCAGAGACCGACTTCGCCGTATCCTAGGAGGCATGCAGCGAGCGCCACCAAGAGCTTCGTCGTATCACCTGGGTATAACGTCGAGTGAACAGATATAAAGCTCATTTGACACACGCACCTTGTAAACCCATGTCGATGAGGTAGGCACCATACGCCGTCGTTGCCGGGGACTCGGGCGTCGTCTCCAGTTCTTCCAGAGTGACGCCAAATTGTGCACAAAAGGAAACGTGCATGGAGCTCTCCGCCGAGATGTGAAGTATGATTTTGGTCGCAGAGGAAATGGATGCGAAATCATGAGACTTAGTTGCTAGTAGCCTAGGGATTCCATGTCGACACGATTCGTCGAAGCATCGAAAGGTGACCTACGCGTATGCTCTTGCATAATACTTCAAATAAAGATAGTCTTGCCTGAGCTAGGGTAAGCATCGACACGTAACGTAGGAAACGGCACATACTTGATAAAGTGGATGAACAACGATCTGTCGAGCGTGCCTTTGCCTAGTTGAACTACGAAATCGTGTTGGACGTACGCTTTCCATAGGTTCGCTGTGCTTTGAATAAACTTGTGTGTCAATGGGTATGGGTGTCCCGGAGTCCGCCTACAGAGAACATTCCAGGGAACATGTAACCCGTGAGAACGATATGCTTACGGTTGAACGACAAGCCTCGACACTGAATGGAGGTGGTTCAAAGGGCCGCATCCTTTTCCAATAGGGGGGGCAGTCTCGATGCCTAGATACGTGAATGAAGTCGCTTGCGCGACTGCTTCTTCCACTGTAGAATATGAGAAAAAAAATCACTTAAACATCGTTTGCAAAACCTTCACTTGTAATTCCATTTCCGAGGGCACACGCGAGTGCTGCACTTAGCGTACACCCCGTCCCGTGGGTATTCTTCGATTGTAAGCGCGGTCGAGGGTATAGTGTGATAGTCTTCCCAGTAGCGCCACGTTGATAAAGCACGTCCACGGCGAGATCTGTGACTCCTTCTGTCTTGTCCTTTTGAAGGATTTCCGTATTTTCTCCCAGGAGGAATGCAGGTTTGACGTCCAAAGTAACGCCATCAAGGACTTGAAGACTACGAATATCATCCGCTGAAACGGGGATGTGTCCACCTTTCAGCAATACAGCTTCGGATCCAAGTGTAAGCAGATTTTGTGCCGCCACGAGCATGTCGCCGAGTGAAACGATCTTGGAAGGCAGAGATCGTTCTTTGAGGAGAAGCTCCGCCTCCGCCTGGTTCGGTGTAATGATGCTCGACAGAGGGAATAACTCTTCTATCATAACGTTGAAAGCGTCTGCCTGCAACAAGACATGTCCGGACGTCGAGACACAGACGGGATCACAGACGAGAGGAACACGACCATGCGATTCAAAGTGTTCTCTGAGTGTCGATGCGATTGCCTTGGTTACTTCTGCAGTGAACAACATTCCAGTCTTGATGGCACGGACGTCGATGTCATCGAACACAGATTGTATCTAGCCGAACGCATCTGAGACACGAATTCGGTGGGCATGAAGGAGGGATGCAAGCCTGTTGTACGACGAATTCCGGCGGTGCACCATGTGCCGCCTGAACACCAGTTGTATTTTGGGCAGTCAGCGCCGTTACGACGCTGGTTCCATAGCACCCATGTGCTGCGAACGTCCTGAGATCTGCCTTTTCCGCAATCTTCAATGGTGGGCTCGGAGAGTTTCTACCGACACACCTGGATGCCTGCGCCTCCACTGGAATCTGAACCGGCAATAGTCAAGATAGCTGTCACGTTCGTCGACATTGCTCTTGAACGGAAGTACTTCACGAAAAGGCGTACTAAATTCCTTTGTTTATTTCTAAAGCTCTTGCCAAACAACCAAAACGGGCCATGAACGTCTTCCCGCTTTTCAGCGGATAGAGTTTAGAAAGTAATGTCCTCGTCATCCGATCTCGAGACTGGCATCACCCAGCAGATTATCCGCAAAAAGAAGAAATCAACGAAGACAAAGACTAAACCGACTCCCATTGTCGCTGCAGACCAGGGGGAAAATGAGGGAGACGACCCACATTGGGCATATGAACCTCCCGAGGGTGCCGCGTTGCTCGACCACACTGTCGACGTCGGAGAATTCGAGTGGGATACGATTAAGGATGATGAAGACGCAGAGATTTGGCTCATCCGAGCCCCAGACTCGGTACGCAGTAACGCTCTCCATCTGTATCACCTTCAAGACATTCACGGACCAGTAGATCAAAGCGAAACATCTAGAAGACCTTGATATCGACCCTCCCTCTTCATCAAGGACTGCTCGTGTCGGGGGTTTCGCGAGAAAGAATACAATGTATGATGTTTGGTCAATTGGCGATGACGATGCAGCGGTTGCAGGAGGCGAAGAACTCCGAGGACTCTCCTGCCTACTTCCCCGGAAGAGAAAAACCGGCAAGTTGTACATCGGTAATGTGGATTATCTTTTTCTCCGCCGTTCGTTGATGCTTATACGCATATACACCGTCAGCTCCGAAACATGTGTCACAGCACATTGTTATCTCTGCTCATCCTTCGATAGCTACTGGGCCAGAACACCAGCCCGTCGTTTACCAAAATCCACCCCGTCCATCTTACCCAAAGGACGTTCTCAAACACTCTTTCGTACCTTACGGCGCACGGTCTGAACAGTCTCGGTCGGATGACTTATCGATACACGTTGATGACAACGAGATCACAGCGGACAAGCCTGCTAACACGGCACCCTCACTCAAAGATGAACCGGCGAAACCCAAAGGGACAAAAGGAAAAAAGCGTAAAACCGAAGGGGACTTACCCAAAGAGTCGAAAAAGCATAGAGCAAACACTTAGATACCCTGCTGTGTGCCTTTATTATGTTTCTGCAGCGCCAAATGTGATTAAGCTCGGGGCGGAAAACATCTTTCCGTGCCAGTTGAGCAGATAGTACAATGTAACGAGCAAGCATGGAGTTGCAAAGCAGAGTACACGTGAAGGCGAAGGTGAGCGATGAACATGAAGAATAAGATTAAGGTCAGAAACGTAACGAATGCATCCACAAGACAAGTCATCCGACATCCATCTCATCCTCCTGCGTAGCATTCTGATGTGTAGTAGTCCGTTGGCCGCCATCGACACCGTTCAGCTGAAGTGACCTCTGTGCGTCGTGTTTAACAATCTCTTCCAATCCTCCATAGATACTCTGCTCGGGGAGACCCCAGATCCGACCCGGGCAGGTCCGTTCCTTCTCGTCAAAGACGCCTCCTACCATCGTGACCCACCGTTGTCTCGTCTCGACCAATTGCTTCAGTTGATCTGGAACCACCAAACGAAGATCATCATCTGGGCCAAGGCCAAGCGCGGAGGGCGGCGGCTTCGGTAACTCGACAGAAGTACCGCCACCATTTACGTTTCCGTTGACTTCGGGACTCTTTTTTTTCTTCTTTCCAAGTTTCGGGGCGTCCTTTTTCTGGAGTTTACTATAAAGGGCGACGATGCTCTTATCAAGAGAGTCTCGTAGTTCCAAGAATTCTTGATACCCGAGGCGGTCTTTGGCAATGCTTGCCAGGCGTTCCTTCCGAGCCTTGTTCATAGCCGCTACCGTTCGGAGTTCGCTCTGTGCATGGCGGAGCGCTGTGGCGATCGGATCATCTACCCTGGCGAAGTAATCGGGCTGGAAGAGTCTCGGGTCAGAGAAAAGGGATTATGAAGTGTACATCCATATAATTTACCGGCTCTCCCAACAAACCATGAAACCGCATTGTGTCTTGGACTCGTTCCTCAAGATCAGCGACGTTCACCTTCTCTCGTCTAGCCGCAGCAGCCCCAGTACCACCAGGACGTCCCTCCATGGCATCCTCAGCTGCCTTCACACCCTTCCATGATGTGGCAGCATCCTGTATAGGGAGCAGGGCGCTGATCAACCGTTCCGTGAGTGGACCATGGCTTCGCTCCTCAGCCGAAAGATCAGATTCCAAGAGCGTCGAGGGGTCCCATTTCGGCAGAGCTGAACCATCGTTGATTCGATGAGGTGCGAGCCCGGGTAATGGCCCACCGTAAAGCTCGGTATCCATTTCCTCCCACACTTCCAGATACTGGCGCCCAAGTTTGGGCATCACGTATGGTTCCACATCATCTCCTGTGAACTCGAGGAAGCCAATATCTTCTTCCTTGATCCCTCGTATCCAAGGCTCGATACTCGTGTAGAACGTGTTGACAGGAACTTGTGACGGTTGCTTAAGTTTGCTGAAATCCTCCGTAACATCTGTTGGCTGACTGGGTCCGGGCACAGGTGCGAGGGGTATAGGAGGACGCGCAGGGAACAGTTGCACGGGCGGTGGGACGGTGAAATCAGGTAAGTGTAGTGGCTAATGTTCTGTCAGTGCTGCTCCTGACCATTGACACGGAGGACTCGCCTTGGCATGGTTTATTGCAGAACCCACGACCTTGGGTTTGGGTGGCAAAGTCGATGGGGCGTGGATTGTTGGCACTGTCTTGATAGCCTTTCCAGTCTCTGTCGAGTTCGCAGGTGAATTCTGAGTTTTGATTATCACGAGTATTCACGCCGCACCTTCTAGATCACTGTCGTCCTCCCGTTTGCGCTTTTTCTTCTTCCGCTTCAAGTCAGCGGGTAGTCTGAGTCCGTGTTCATAAGGAATTTAGTGTGAACTACACTAGCGAGGTGCTTACGGTCGACGAGGATCTTGTGACGCCTTGACAGATGATAGGGCTGATGTCGGTAACAAGGAGGCTCGGGCCTTGGCAGAGCCGTTGATTGTGGTGGTAGGATAGCCCTGTTCATCTGCATCTAAGAGCGGTGTGACTGTGATGGTCAAGGCATCCAGTAGAGAATGACCAATGCCACAGAGATATTGTGTCACATGCGCATATGACACGATATAAAGCAACGCGTGGACACGGAATGCAATACGTATTTTTTCGCGCGAATCCAACCGTTCCGTATTTCAAAAACAGATCGGATATATGATACGAGAGGACCGATAAGGCGAGTAAGAAGAGTGAATCAGTACCATCGCGCGAACGAGGTGCAAAGACGTACAGCCGCGCTCTCGGTTAACTTTGTCCATCGCCTTTGCTTTCCCCTTTGCTTTCTCCTTTGCTCGCCGCATGGACTCCTCGATCGTTTTGAGGTCATCACCTGCCTTCTTCGCGCGCTCAAGTGTCTTCTGGCGGAGTATTTGTAGCTCGGAATGGAGTAATTCGAGCTCGTCTATCGGAGGTACGGCTTCGGACTGGTTTTTGAACAGTGAAGACCGACCGACAGAGGGTTGAGTATAAGGTAGTAGCTTGGACGACATGGCGGCAGCTCGGAAGACGGCGGGCACTGCGAACGTGGGGAATTGTGTTCGGAACAAGTGCTAGAGACCCCAGAGGGTGTGAGTCGGACGCCCGACGCGATGAGGGCGAGCTGTTGGATGTTAGATTGCAAGAAGCTGCCAGGTGAGAACAAGCCAATGCCAGTACTACGTTCAGTCAGTTGTATCATGACCGTCCGTTTTGTTGTTGATTATGTAATACACATATTCCCACACGTCCAAGGCAGCGACGACGACGACAGCGACGGCGATGAATTGCTCAGTTCAGGACAAACCACCACCACTGTCGTCCGAGGAGCATCTCGTCACTGATGAGGACATCGAGCTCGGTGACTTAAACACCACCCCCGAGCCGCTCTCTCCTAAAAATGGTCTCGTCGAACAGTACGACGACCTTGGTGGGGACGATTTGGACCATGCAGACGACGGGAGCACAGCACTCTTGGGCGCAGAGGGAAGAACCAGAGGCACAGAGCGGTTGGATGCTTCTAGGTGGAGACAAGTGAACGGCATCGTCCTCGAGGTGTGTGTCCGTTCCCAACGCAATTAGAGGGCAATCGCGTGACGAGACAGCGTAGAGCGCACCGACCTTGTTACTCACCACTGTCAGCCTTTTATTCACCGGTGAACTTTTGGACCACGTGTCGGTAAGTCCAACCTATGCATGGCCTACTGGGAAATAGACCAACACTTGAACAGCGTTGGAACGCCATGAGGACAATTGGCGAGCTCATCATGATAGTCCCTGTGATCATGAACCTCAAAGGCAATCTTGAAATGAATCTCTCTGCAAGGCTAGGGACCGCTGCAAACATGGGCGAACTCGACGACCCCAAACGTCGCCGCAAAATCATCATTGGAAATCTGGCTCTTCTGCAAGTCCAGGCGACTGTGGTGGCTTGCGTAGCTGCCTTTGTGGCCATGCTTTTAGCCTTTCTTGTTCCAAATCCTCCCCCTACATCCTCAGAGAATGCAGCACTCAACAATACGATGCATCTTGCCATGAGAGCGACCCGTCCCTTGCCTATTAACACGGGACTACCCAGGTCTGGACTCATTGAGTAGGCGCTTAAATGCTTCGTTCTATCCCTTGGTCTCATCCTTCGGTCAGATTTGTCATGGTCGCGGCATCTTCGATGCTTTCCACCTGCATGGCAAGCATTATTCTTGGATCATTCATGTGTTTTCTTATCGTGCTATGTCGCCGTTATGGGCGCGATCCAGGTTCGCACCACCATTCCAACCTCTCCTCTCAATCTGATCGGACATCCTTAGACAATATAGCTCCGCCAGTCGCGTCTTTTCTTGGAGATTTAGTGACGCTGTCTCTCTTAGGAGGCGTCAGCTTCGTTTTGATCAACTTCGTTAACACGGTACTGCCTCTCATCATTGCGATACTTCTCACATGTTCCGCAGCAGCATGTGCTGTTGTCGTGCGAGGGAATAGCGTGGTCAAAGATCTCATATGGCAGGGTTGGACACCACTTTTTGGTGCCATGGTCATCAGCAGTGGGACCGGTATCGTGCTCGATACATTTGCTTCCAGGTATCCAGGTTTCCCTCTGCTCGCTGTCGTAATTAGTGGTCAGTTTTCCTCTCGTATCAGTCCCCTCACACCACTGAATCTTTCCAGGTTTACCAGGAAGTGTGGGGTCTATATTTATCTCACGTCTTTCGACTTCTCTACACGCTGCTGCATCCCATTCCTCTAATTTCAGAGATACTGGGCCATCATCACGACTCGTCATGCTCACGCTCATCCTGGTGACGATACCAATAGAAATAATCTTTCTTGTAATACTTCATAGTTTTGGCTGGCTCAAACTACCTATTATATTCGCCATCTTCTCCCTCGCCTTTTTCTGCTGTGCAGTAAGTGTCCTAGGTTTGGTCTCCTGTTCTCGAATTCGTTCTAAACGATATGGCAGGTTTGGATATCCCTCATCGTCGCAAAATCGCTCACGCATTATCTATGGTCGAAGGGGATGGATCCTGACATGCACGCGTTACCCATTCACTCTGCGCTGATGGATTTGATAGGACAGTTGCTCCTAGTGTCATGTTTCATGCTAGTCTCATTCTTAGGTGTAACATTATAGATGTAACGCATCTTGGTCTTGACCATGTCGATCGGTCGACCACTCGATAGCAGATACCCAAGCTGTTGGCGTTTGCGTTGTCCCGTGACGATGAGCGCGATGTGATATCCCTGACCCACACGTGTATATTATATGGACACAAGATATTACACCAAAAGACAGCTTCTACCACAGAACAGACATCCCAGTCAAGATACATCGACATCGAGATCCATCGGTGTCATTGGTTCCTGTCCCGACTCTGCCTCCCCGGCAGGATCGGGATCCACATCCGTCAAATCCTTCTCCTCCTTCTCCTTCTCCTTCTCTTTCTCCTTGTCTTTTTCTTTTTCTCTTTCCTTTTCCTTCTCCTTCTCCGTTGCCGCTCTTACCCTCGGCTTACGTGGTTTCCTGGTTCTCGGCCTCGCGGCTTTGGCTGTCGACGCCGCCCCATTTTCGTCCCCATTTTCGTCCCCGTCATCTCTTGCGGCGATAGCGCTTGCACGACTCCGACCCCGACCCCGCGCCCGCTTCCCCGTCCCTCGCGATCGACGCGCCGGGATCGAAGCTCGCCTCGCACTGGTTGGTGGACATGCCTCCTGGTCCACGTCGTTCTCCCCATCAAAGTACTCATTCCTCGTCGTCGTCCGATCGCTCCGTCTCTCCCCAGCCAATGCCGTCCCCCGCTCTTCATCCTTCTCATCCTGCGTTTTATCTTCGTCTGCGAGGAGCCCTTCGAGATCGGGTGGTATCTCCTGCATCGCCACGCTCGGTGCGCCCTGCAAGTATCTGAGCTTGTTACGGATACCGATCGTGATTTTCTGCAAGGAGGCAGGTGAATTTTGATTCTCGACGCGACCGGTCAGTGGGGGGTGGAGTTTCCATTGAGAGTCTCGGAAGAACGAATCATAGACCGTCGCTGGAAGCTCATCGGGAATCTCAGCGCCGACAAGCACGGCCGTCTCGTACGTCCAACACCGACTGACGTTCTTGATGGTATACCCGCCACCGCCCAGCACCAACAACGGCACGTTAAATTTGCGCACAAAGTTGACGCATTCGCCGTGCCCTGCGATGGACAAATTGAACGCGCCTAATCTGTCACAGCCCAATGAATCTGCACCACATTGGAGGACGATTGCAGTCGGACGAAAGGCGGCGACGGTGTCTTCAATGACGGTTTTGAACACAGTGAGATACATCTCGTCATCGATCCCATCTTGGAGTGGCACGTTGAGGCAAAAGTGCTTGCCCAGGTTGGCGCCATTGTCGTCGAGCTTGCCTGTTCCAGGAAAGAATTCTCCGGTGTACTTGTGAAATGACACAGTCATGACGCGATTTGAGTGGTAAAATGCGAGCTCCACACCATCACCGTGGTGAATATCGATGTCAATGTAGAGCACCCTTGGGTGATATCTAGGACAGTAGCTGAGACTCCGCGACGCACTTGGAGTTGTTCCTCCTACCTAAGAAGCTCCAATATCGCAAGCACAATGTCGTTCACGTAGCAAAAACCACTTGCTTCCCCTCGTTTCGCGTGGTGGAGACCGCCCGACCAATTTATCGCAGTATCGCAAGCGCCAGCGCAAAGTTTTCGTGCACCAGCAAGTGATGCACCGGCATACATGCGACAGAAATCGTACATGTTAGAAAATATAGGACAATCTTCGACACAGTTGAACGTGTCTATCAGATGTCTCATGTCGTTTTGATTGCCCGGAGTCACCCTGAATGACCAACGTTCGGTCACAAGCAGTACATCCCATCAAACGCTGGAACGCTCACCTCGATAAAAATTCAACATAGTCATGGTCGTGGTACATTTCGAGTTCTGCTTGCGTCGCAGGGCGTGGGTTATACATGTGGTGGATCTGTTTGTCCAAACCATAACCCATGACGAGCGAATTCGTGAGCGTCAGTCGATGGGGTTTCATCGGGTGTCGTTCCTGAATAAGAACATTCATGACCACCGATCCAAGCTCAACGAAAGGCATTCGCGCACCCCATAATGATATTCGCCAACGCCCTTCGGAAAAAAATAGGACACTGTTGGACGCGAATGCGGCTTTTCTTTCATTTCAAGCTTCGAGATATCCTCTCGACCAGCATCGACTTACGTTCACGTATTCGTTGATGGGTTGGGCGGTTCCGTGAGGGCCACGGTCATCGAAGTAGGTAGCCGCCGAGAAGGTCGCGGATTGAGCGCTTCGAACCATGTCTTCGACGGACAAAATCTACAGGAGGGTTGCTGAAGATGTGAGACACGAGGTACACGTCGCTGACAATCGAAAGGATCGAGTTCTGGGACAGAAAACCCGTGTGAGCAGCGATTTGAAAGCTTTGTCGTTACAAAGGCCTTGTGTATGATCCTAACTTACCTTGCGATGTCCTTTTGGGCTTAATCTCTTAGCTCTGATTTGGAGATTGAAGTGGTGAGAGGAAACTGGACACTGACTATGATTGGCTAATAACTACTTACATCGTAAGCAAGCCAAGCTTATGTAACAGTTTCGGTAGTGTCTTGTTCATTGTCTCCTGCGTCATGAAGACATTTCTGTTCTCTGCGTGTATTCTAGTGCTTTTAGCGAACACGGCCTTTGGATCCTCAGGAGACAGATCTACCGAATTCCAAAATTGTGTCTCGACATGCTATGGTGATCGTTGTCACCCATGGACGACCCTCCCACTCGACCTGCGCTTGACGCGTTGGACGTGCACAGACGACTGTAAATACCAATGCATGCACATGCTGACCGACAAGGCTATCAAACTCGGACAAGATATTCAGCAATACTACGGGAAATGGCCTTTCTGGCGCTTTCTCGGTATCCAGGAACCTGCCTCTGTCGCGTTCTCCCTCTGGAACATGTGGTTTCATCTACAAGGTGCTCGCCAAGTCCGCCGAAAAATACCTACGAGTCATCCTTTTAGAGGATACTATCTTACTTGGGCGTATGTGAGCGTCAATGCGTGGATTTGGTCAACGGTATTTCATACGAGAGGTGCGGAACATGCGTCTGGTGCTTTCTCTGTCTGACAAGCGCGTAGATTTACCTCTCACTGAGAAGCTGGATTATTTCTCAGCTGCACTGGCCATCCTTTACGCGCTCTACTACACAGTCATCCGCGTAACAAACCTGTACCCTCGGCCACCCAAAGTCAAGGACGATGGGTGCTCACTCCCGCGCTTCGGATGGTCTGCGATGTGCATCGTTATCTATCTGGCTCACGTCACATATCTAAGCGTACTTCCTCGATTCGACTATACCTATAACATGGCAATCAACCTCGTCTTCGGAATCTCTCACAACATCCTGTGGTTGTTGTATTCTCTGCCGCTTCCGTTTTTCCAACGATTCCCCTACGCATCCAAGACATACTATCCACGGCATATCTACAAAGCAGGCATATTTGTGCTTCTAACCACAGCCGCGACCCTACTCGAGCTATTCGACTTTCCACCCCTGGGCGGTGTCCTAGATGCACATGCTCTTTGGCACCTGAGCACAGCTCCCATCGCCAAATTCTGGTACGATTTCCTGGTCGAAGACTCCCAAGACGAAGGCTGGCGGTCAAGTTAAAAGTGAGCATGACGCGAGAATTAGACATTCCTACATTTCACTAACTAATAGACTCTACTTGACAGAATTCATTTGTCTTCCCACTGTCTTTACGAGACAGCCTAATGAAATACAAGACTACACCAGACTTCCAATTCTACGTTTATGCTCGACGATCAACAACGAGACTATCCCCAAAAATATATCAGTATTCCCTTCCGAGAAACAACTCTGAAAAAGACGGACCCATGATAGCGTCCATTGAATTGATGACCGAGTTGTCGACCTCCAAGTATGCATATTGTGATATCATGCCCACCATGAGGTATCGCTTGTGCTGGTAAAATGTTGCAAGGGGACGTTTGGTCTTCACCCCTTCTTCCGCACTATAAAGCTACCATGCGTGTCATCCAAATGTCCCAACCCCAACCACACCCGAACACTCACTTCCAATTCCTTATTCGTCAGGCTCCATGCGAATACGTTTCCTTCGCCGTCATCGAATTGCCACCAGCTACAACCCGCGATTCCCATGAGCCTTCCACGACAAACATATCACAATGAGCGCAAGAGTATTCACACCTTTCTCCTGGCGTCGTCCCATTGACTTTCTTGATCCACTGTCCGTCGGGTTCGAATTCCCCGCCGTACAGGCTCACCGCACTGGGCTTGTTTGCCTCGCTCAGAATTCTTCCCGTGAGCTCATACATGCCTGTGCGCCGATCGAGTCTCCGTATGGTTGTTACATTGGGCTCCCACTCGGGCGTTTGAATATCGTAATAGATGGTGTCATCGTCGTTGGACACGGCCGTATTGAGCACATACGCCGTCGTGAACGTGAGTTTCTGGGACATGGCAAGGGTCGACCGGTCAACAGCGGCCTCTGGTATTTGGCTTTCTTCTCTTCTTTGAAGGACCTGGGAGTGGAGAGTAGAGGAAAGGCGGGTGGAAAGGAAAGTGAAGCAGTGATACGCTCTGGCGGGATCCCACCTCAACCCAAGCACGTTATATACATTCCGACAAATATTAAAAAGATAGGGCTCCATACTAGAGAAGGGACATCCACACCCACACCCGTTATTTCGGCTCATTTCCGCGTGGTCGTTCGCACGCCGAATGCAGGGATACCGAGTTGGGCCGAACCATAGCGTTGGTCCGCCCACACCGGCTTCGACGAGAGGGACACGGAAAAATAGTTCGCATGCGAGTGGTCGCTGTGCAGTGTGAGAAGATGCAAGCGGCTTTCCCTAAGCGGTGACTGCGCAGTGTAGCCAGTGCTACTGTGCATCGTCAGATTTGACGGCGTTGGTCAATCTATCCGCAGGGCGACGTCGGAATACACCGGAATTCACGTCCATAGAATCTGACACCGCGGTCTAAAGCTACCGCATACCGGAACCCAGGGGCGACCAACAATGGTAAACCCGCATCAGGCCACCAGGTCTGAAGAATGTTTCGTTCCCCTTTCTGCGAAGAGCGCCCTAAAACCAGAAGGAAAGATATGGTGCAGGAAGCCGACCACCGTGTCTGTAAGCGGGAAAATGGTCTAAACTGGTCAGTAATGGTCACTCAAGTACTCACTGAATGTCATCGGTTTAGACCATTTTCCCGCTTACAAACCAGTGTACACTGTATAAGGCTGCTCGGTCCACGTACCAGTGCGACAAACTGGACCCGCTATGCTCGGACACTCAAAACAATGCAACCGATTTGGTCAGCATACGGTCTTTCCCACTCCGGTTCAGCATGGAAACACGAGAACACACGTCCATGTATCCCATGCATAAATAATCATCAACGTCAGGTTGGGAGCCGTACGTACACACACCCCACACATTTATGAAAGTAGAGGGAAACAGTGCTCAGGCTCGATGATTATGTATTCGAGGCATTCGCATTCAATGGCATTCATTGGATTTTCCTGCGCGAAAACTTGGCGACACATCAGATCGATTTAGTATCACCTCTCCATGAGGAGTCGGAGAGCACGTACCAGGGTCACGACTGCCATCTTCGAGTACCTCTTTGTGTGGTACGGGCTCATACCCAAGGACTTTTGGTAGGAGAATACGCCACCCCGCCTAATATCCGACGCCGACGAACATCACCCCAATGCCAACGAGGCAGTACCTGTCATTTACCACAGCATCATCAGTCCCAGGTTCGGTGTCCAACGTAAATCCTCGAGGTGAACGAGGGATGCAACGCACAAGTGGCACGGGAGGGGGGGGGCGAGTCTCCAGCACCGTTGGCAGGAGGTAAAAATGGTGCAACGATGACTGGCAGACGTTGCACATAAGTGCCATGATGGGAACCCATGGTAAAAACGACGCTCACGGAACGCCGCTGCGGCGAGATAGAGCATTGCTAGAGGCCACAATACTAAGACAACGTGTGTCAGTACCAGTCTCTCTCAGCACAAGGTTGGCTTACCCTTGAATGGTCTGCGGATATCTGGCCTCTTCCAACGCATCCAAAAGAGACCCCATCAAGGGTTGTTAGATACGAGCCAACTTTGGAGCGAGGAAGGACAACTTACGATGAACGATAGATAAATTGATAATCTGACTAGGGTATCCTTCGACATTTAATATGAATGGATACGCGACGTTCATGGATAGCCCAAGAATCACGAGAACCTACACACGCAATTTGATCATAATGCTCCTCACGGATAATCAAGAACGTGTACTCACCAAAGGGATCAAATGAATGATGAGCCCAGGTAAGGGTGACTTTCCTGTAGGCCAATTTGACGCCCAGAACCTGTTGTCGAATGGAAGAGGAATACCCTCCTTGGCGAGCTCTGTTGAAATGAAGCCACTACCCCACAGCGGGCTCACACAATGCGTCCCCGATTTGAGGGTGCCGATTATGGTGTAGGGGGTAGCATCGATAAGCAAAACATAGTTGTGACAGGAGTGGTTTGTAATCGGAACTTGAATGGAGTATATCTAATCCTTATGTAAAGCCTAAACACCACAGCCAATGCCTTGGCCACATCAAATCCACACACGATTCGCTAAAGTTCCTCCTGATGCTCCAGAGGAAGCTTATCATGGCCTGTACAGCAAGCTTCTGAACTATTTATTTTCTGTCGATACAGCTTATACGGTTGTGCCACAGTTTTGAGAGGCCTCAGGGAGGGAAATCGACTATGTGGAGGTACACGCATATGAAGTAGCGTTTTTGAACAGGCCGGTCTTCATGCTAGAACTCAAATCCCCTATGGAGCTCAGACACCCCTCCACTCGTCGAGCTGCTGATGTGATCAGATCAGGCAGAGAATGGGGGAAGTTAGGGGTAGGCAATCTTAGTTCGTGCTCTCGTCATTACTGACAAAGATGGTTCATGTAGCCGAGTGCCCTCCTCCGACCTTGCATGCCGCCAGTGCCATGGGCACTAAACTGTGCTTCTATCCTGTTTCTTCAGGCAATGCTCCTGCTCAAATCTTTTTCCTGGCTATCGGGCGTAATCCTGTTTTTGTCAATGATGTGGCCCCGATCAACCGCTGGGACTGTGATATTCTGGAAGAAGATGGGGAGGCAAGGTTACGCACAGTGGTTGATGAAATTCGTGCAGCACTTGGACATTGATTTGCTTTCGGAGAGCAGGTATGTCAGTTAAAGCTTGTGATTGTTGTACCAGCTTCCTTTGTATTATTGACGATTTCAACCCTTTTGTGTATAAGTATCCGTTATTATTGTTTCGTATTTTCCGCTCTGGCATGGTGAAGTTCGTCACGGTGAGGATGTCAATTTAGATTCTACTGACATCACAACACCCGACGACAACTCGCAGCGGTCTGATTTTGCATTCAAGGATGGAGATATGACCATATCTCAAGTAAATTTAATTATTGTTTATCATATTCGGATTCGATTAGGGTGCTGTATGGCATGCATGTATTGTTTTCTTTTGTCGATGAAAATTCAGTATAGTGGAACTTGGAACACGCGCTACACTGCCACCTATGCATCGGAGCAGCACAATGATAATGACAGTAGCAGCGACTCGACATGGCAGACATACATATCATACGTTTCAGGATTGTTGGACGCGCAACCGCTGTGACAATTCTCTACTCGTTTCTGCCATTTCCTTGAGCTTGGAGTCGGGTGGCCAAGCTGATACCATGTTAATCCAGTTTCTGCGGAACAGAGTTAAAATGTATGGCAGTCCGAGTGCTATGGAACACACTCTCTCCGACGAGGCCAATGAGACCGATTCTTACGCCTGGAAGATATGTAGGTGTTTCGGAACGTTGTTGCTATTCTCGTTGATGATCTTACTCAGAAGCCACGCTCAGACACAAATGAGACGGCTTACACGCAACCATGAGGGCGAACTCACAAACTTCGTATCATCGACCAACTTCAAAAGATGTGAGTGTCCTACAAAGCGCGGTGCTCAGCATCGTACATCAAACGAACTAATTTTAATTGGTACACACCAAAAACAAAATCATGGTTGCCCTGATAACCCAATGCACATAATTAGCAGAGTGGTTACACAAGTCTCCCGACGATGCACGAACCCGTCAACGCGACATCTGGTGCAAGCTCATTCATTACTGGAACCTATGCCAAGCATCAATACAGAAGACCGTACACGGAGAGGCTTGTCTCACCATGTAGCTTCCCCGGGTCACCGTACTCTTGACCGATGGCGAGAATAAGTCGCCAGAGAACAGCAAGAGGCCATTGTGTGCCCCACTAGATCTCGTGCGCCATTTGCGTCGAGTATCGTCCAAAGGGGTGGCGAATTGGGTGGCGTCGATCGTGTCGCCATTTGCGAGATCTGCCGGGGTGTAACGTGGTACTCATCGTTCCAGTGCGGAATGCATGGTCGCGGCATGGTTGGATGTAAAACACGAGTGGCCTGGTGTGAAGGGGTCGCTCTACTTATCTGTCGTCGGGTATTGGGTAAGGGCCACGACTTTATCGATGATTGCAGGGTAAGCAATATTCAAGGCTACAAATCGGAGAGAAGAGACTCCCGAATTGCAGCCCGCGATGCCTACCACTAGTACGTACCGCCTTGCACAGTTGACGTTTGTATCAGGCTGGCGATTGGTGAGCAGGTCGTGCAGTTCAAAGTTCCACACCTTCCAAAGTGACTTTGTGGTGGAAGCTTGCGGTGTTGGCATCCCTCACGAACCACATCATATCGTCTGCGTTACCGAGGTTGACTAGAATATCGTCGCTATCGATCGCAAGCATCGTCGTCGTTTTCTTAATGTCATCGCAAGTAGCTGCCCAGACGTCCAAGTCGAGCGAGAACACCGAGACATTCGTCGTCCATATCGGCACTGCATGTCCACCAGGGGTCGTCGTCGCTCGGAGCCGACCCAACCTAGACGATATCTTCGTCAACGAACACAGTTGGTTGCATAGCAAGCGGATGGGGTACTCACAAACCGGGGGTCGCTAGTGCATGGATCCGCCATCCACTCAGCGATCTACTCTCAACTGGCACCGCAACTGTGAGAGTGAAACTGCTTGTCTTGCGTTCCCTGCTCGTAAGTCCATGGGTGCGTGGTGCCTCCCCCATCGAGCACAGCGACGGTGAAGAAGAGTATACCCGATTTAGAAATGCCTGTACGCGTTCGCTGAACAAGACATGATTCAAAGTACCAATGAGGCCGTCTGGGATCTTCGTGGTACCTGCCCATGAATTAAACGGCATCAGGAGAATCGAGAAAAAAAGGTGCCTCTCGCAACAGAGCTGGCGCGAGAGTTGTGGAGTGGTTGCACGCATGTTGCATCCGTGTTTGGATTCCATGTCTTCAGTATTCCAACTTGCTCATGCATATGCCATGGTGGGACGTTGTCGTCTGCGCCTCTGCAAGGGATGAACGTGAGCACCATCAGTTGGTCTAGCTCACTCGGAAATTCGAAGATGAATTAAATACAAGATATGTCACTATCGACGGCTTGCCTCATTAGACGGATCTGGTCACCAGTCTACTGTACCCTCACAATCAGTTCGTCTGTCACGTGTCACAGAAAGGTTTGACTTGACAAAAATTCCGCTCAGTCACATGTCACAGAACCACCTGTCGAATGGGTTTGATGTGGACAGTGGGGGTAGAATTTTCAGTAGAACCCCTAGCTCTAGTGTGCACTAAACTTATTTACTAGCTTCCAGGTAAATTGAGCAGTAATATATAACTCCAAGTCCCAAGAAAACTCTACTTAATCAGTAGTACTTCAGTCGTCACCATGATTCAGCACTCAGCCAGAAGCTGTGTGAGTAGTCCAGCACGTTTGCCCTGCGTTTCCTTTTCCCATGTCCAAGCTCCTCCTCCACCTGTGCGATCTCTTTGTCTCCATTAAAATCCATTGATTTGGCCTCTCCACAAGCCGCCATTCCTGAACCAGTACCTTCTTCAGCTGCTTCAACACCAGCGGTCCGATCACCTAAAATCTGACGAACCAGAAATGGACGAAAATCTTGTTGTCACACGTCACAGCTGCTGACGTCAACCTGATGTTCCGGCAACTCATGTCATGTGTCAGAAGGCCTGCTAAACCGATAGTGAGGGTATAGTAATCTGCTCATCCATTTGTATTCCCTTTTTCCTATTTCAGCATCGCTGCGATACTTTGACTGCTACGATAGATACTTTACACTTAACCCTTTGCCTTCATATCTTTGTCCTACGAGTGGCGCGTCTACCCGACGTTGCCACACTACTTTGTATTCATTCCGCGCTCCGAGCACGCCCTGATGACTGAGTTTGCTATCCCTCGATAGCCGTCGTGCCCCTGCTATTTATCTTTTGTAGATAGCACATTGCATTGCAATACTACCTCAATGCATAGTAAACCGTTCCATTCCAATTCTCAAAAAACTGCAACCACACAACATTGTGGCTTTCATGGACTATAACGCACCAAAGCTCTGAGCAACATACTCGAATTGAAGACTGTACCACAATAAAGTTGGTAGCAGGCAAGACAGTGCCAATTCCAGTTCAACAGGTGGAGGCGAAAAAACAGACAGTAACACATAGCACACATATTGATCCTTGACATCATGCTGGAAGTAATATATGTACATATATATTATTATATATAAGATACATCTATGAAAGCAAACCAGCAGAGCCTGATAATGATAAGCAAATAACGATGTCTTCCATTTTGATGAGGTATTCATTGGATTTTCTTGCGTGAAAACTTGAAACGACACATCACATCAGATTAGTTCTATTTGTTCGTGAGGCTGTCTAAGCACACGTACCAAGGTCACGACCGTGCCATCTTCGAGTACCTCTTTGCGCGGTACGAGCTCGTACCCGAACACTTTTGGTAACAAAATACGCCACACAGCCCAATATCCGACCCCGAAAAACAACACACCAATGGCAACGAGGCAGTATCTGTCATTTACCACAGTATCATCAGTTCCCAGCTTAGCGTTCAACGTTCATCCCCCAAGTGAACGAAGGGGTACGACGCACAAGTAGTATGGTAGAGGAGGTATGTCCCCTTGTCCATTGGATGGACGCAGGAATGGTGAAACCATGACTGCCAAACGTTACGCATAAGTGTCGTGGGGAACCTTCAGTGGGAAATGCCACTCACGTAATGCCACTGTAGCAAGGTAGAACACTGCTAGAGGCCACCAGACTGAGGCAGCACATGTCAGCACAAGTTTCTCTCAGTGCAAAATCTGCGTACCCTTGAATAGTCTAGGTATATCTAGCCTCTTCCAACGCATCCAAAAGAGACCCTACGCAGAGGACGTCAAGAATGAAAACGAATGTAAAGCAGGGAAGAATTACGACGACAGTGAAGAAGTTGATGATTTGACCACCGTATATATCCAAATCTACTATAAACGTGTACGCGATGTCCGTGGGCACCGCAAGAATCATGATAACCTGCACACGCAACTCCGTTAGCGTGTTCCTCGAAAATAATCGAGACCGCACTCACCGCCGGGATCAAATAAATGATAAATCCTGGAAAGGGTGATTTTCCTGTAGGCCAATTTGACGCCCAGAACCTGTTGCCGAATGGGAGAGGAATACCCTCCTTGGCGAGCTCTGTTGGAAATGAAGCCACGTGCCTTATTAATTTCGAGAGTGGTATGAGACAGCATGTGGGCTTACCCTGGTTGACGCGGGCAGCGGTAAACATCTAGCCATGTTGATGAGCGTCAACGAGAACAGTCAAATGGATCAGCACATACGGCAGTGATGACATTCTAAGGTAACATCAGCACAGGGTACTCAAGGTCAAACATGTCAACGCTTACTCCTAGTGCACTGCATCGTCGGATTCGAGCACCGGCAAGGTTTTCAGAAAAGCGAAGTCGATGCGCTCAGAAGCAAGGCGGGAACATAAGGACAACAAACGTACCTGAGAGCAACAAAGACATTCAACGCACGCTCCGCCTGCGTTCCGAACACGTTACCGAAAAACAAGGCGGCCACAGTCAGCTGTGAAAGATCTGAAGGATCTAGAACGCCGATCTGGTCCTATTACCAACAATAGTTGTATCGATCCCCTCAGGACACGGACAAGCCACGCGTGGAGAATAGACTTGGTTGACGCACCTTGCTTACTGCGCTAAAATACGCGATATTGGCAAGGACATAGAGGGCCGCACAAATACCCAGTCCAAGGGGCCCGGCAATCTTGAGCGTCCTCACCGGATCTCGAACGTTGTTGAGCACGTAGTTGACGTTTGACCAGCCATGGTATGCGTACAGGACTTTGAGGGTCGCTGTCGCATACTGTGCATCGTTGTTGGCACCAATGCTTATCATTGATCAAAAATACTTACATCGCTACCACTATGGGAACTACCAGCGAATGCATTGACAAAGTTGGCTTGGGGATTGTGAATATGGGTTTTGCCTGATAACACTACCCAACCTGTTATCACGATAAAGAGAAGGATGGTAATCTTGAAGATCGTCAACAACTAGGAAACTGTCGTCAGAAGGTACGCAGAACCCGAAAGCATAGTTGTATGCGCACGTTCATGAGATATACGCCAGCGCGAGGCGCAAAAGCATGAAGAATTGTCACAAAAAGAATCACTAAGGATGATGTTTGCTCTGTCCTCGTATTAGATTGGGGGTTAAAACACACCTGCAAGAGCAACGCCACGTATAGGCCAATCTGATTCGGTCTCTTCCGCCGAAACAAGGATGCTGGAGCGACATTAGGACAGACATGACGCAGAAAAATCATTCACACAACTTACTTGATCGCAAACGCCTGCCGTCCAAGATCAGGTTCATCAGACACAACCATATCCAAATTGGCACTTACAATGGAACCACTCGCAGCGAATCCGAATAAAATCGCACTCGCAGCAAAGACCAGTGTGACGAGGTATTTCGGCTTTTGATATGGCTTCCAAGTATACCTTTTCGCCACCACTCCGGGGAAACATGGTCCCAAATTCAAGCCAGATGAACAACCCACAAAAGGAGAGGAGGAAACCGAGCACCCAGAGCATGAGCGATGCTCCGATAGAGCCCACCCCATTCAGAATCAAGGCTGGCGTTGAGAAGATTCCGGTACCGATGATACGCCCGACGATGAGAAGGGTACATGAGGTGAGACCGAGGTGACGGCCAAGCCCTCCAGCAGTATCTACGCAAAACACTCACTGAGCCAAGGCCAAGACGAGCCGAAAAAAGAGCGAAACGACATACCTTCCTCATAAGAAAGCCCACCGGGACCGACATCGACAGCCGCTGAGGCTTCCTGAGCGGGTTGCCTTTCACCATTGACAATATTACGGTTCAAGGTAACCCTGTCACTCGCCGTCTTCCGAGAGCGTGTCCGGAGCCTCTCAGACATGATGGTGACAATAGGGAAGGATGCACCGTCTGGTTAAGCGCCTTACGGGTGGTGACTCGAATTCCAGGAAGGTGGCAGGTTTAAGTGGGCGCCCATCGACATCATTCGGAAGCTTACAAATTGCTACTTAATGCTGATAAGACGAATATGGGCATTATGAGAGAAGGGTTGCCGTTCTTGGGGTGTCGCACGCTCCAAGGCACATCATCCATGATGTGCTGAAGGGTATGTACCTGGAAGAACCGAGTCTGGAGCCCGAGTGCGAGTAACCAACCGAACCTGGTGCGAATGGAAGGGTTACTAATAAGTTAGTCTGGTCACCAGACTAGTTACCAATACCTTTCACAACCAGTTGCACCATTGCCTGGCAGGTACATTTGTCGGAAGGCCACTGAGATACATTGAGTGAACGCATTGCACAATTTCTTGCAAAGGCGTTGGCAGTTTGCGTTCACCGAGGCTCCGAGCACCTCGATCAATCCATCCATCCGCCGAGGCTATTTCAACCCTCCCCCCTTTCGATTTCGCTTTTTTCCCTCCAGACACTCAGTCCCGTATCTTCTGTTCACTCAGTGCTCGCCCGCGTACTAAATTCCCCATGCCCGCGTTCGATATCATAGTCGTAGGCTCTGGCGGCAGTCTTGATGAAACCAACTTGTCAGGGTATGTGTCTCTTCCCCCTGCCGGCAAATACACGCCGCATCTTTTTCTTTTTTCCTCAACTCGTCCCCCGTCATAGCTTGATACAGATATCTGGTCAAACCGTACGATACCTCGTGGGACGATGGCATCATTGCACTCGAAGCAGGTGCGCGCTCATATCCGCTCAATGCGCGTTATTACTGATGCCCTTGATGACGACGTGCGGCTAACCCCTTCTTCGCAACCGGATAGGGTCTGGCCATGGTGCGCTCAAGCATATCATGAAAGAGAACCCAGACGTTTTTGGCGAGCGTCCTCGGGTAGACGAAGATCCCCCGAAGAAGATGACGCCGTTTACTATATATCCCAACGTCAAGCAAGCATCCCGCCGCCCCGTAGAAGAAGAAAAAAGACCGAACATTAGAAACATCGAACCTTATCCGGCAGATGCTTCCTCTTCACACATGCACATCTAGACCATATCAGTTCTCTCGTCGTGGCAGCCGGCACGATCGGAGGCGGTAGTAAACGTATATATGGTTCCCCGCAGACGCTCAAAGATCTAGAGACCGTTTTCTCAGATCGTGTTTGGCCAAGATTAGCCACCTATGACGAGACGAATCCGTTATATCGATTGGTCTATCACGCGTGAGTCTCGTGCTTTCCCTCCGAATCATATCGCTCGACGAAACTCCGATATCGGAGCTAACCATGTATATCTTATCCCTCTCCACATATGGACGCCGGCGGTGCCGTGCTAGACTTCACGCCGATGGTAAATACAAGACGCTGTTCCCCGACATCGCGGTGCGTACCATGACGATCAGTCATGGCAAGAACGAGTTGGGGTCCTACGAAAGCTCGTGCTTCTTCATCAAACACATACCCACCAGGCATGAATTCGTCTTCTTTGGCGATGTCGAACCCGACAGTGTTGCGGTCAAACCGAGGAACGCGACTGTCTGGCGGGCGGCAGCGCCCAAGATACCACACGACCTCTCGGCCGTGTTTATCGAGTGTTCGTATCCTGCTGGAAGGCCGAACGAGGTTCTGTGGGGTCACCTCAGTCCGGAGCACCTCGTCCAGGAGATGATTTCGCTCGCGACCGAGGTCGTTGTCGTGTGCAAATCTGCCAAGGGTAGTAAAGCAGGAACGTCGCATCCCAGGAAGAAACAAAAGAGGGACCCACTCACACCTGAAGCGCTACACGGCGCGCTCACGGGTCTGAGGGTGTACATCATGCACTGCAAGGAGGATTTCGGCACGGAGCGGCCGATAAGTCATGTCATTGGGGATCAATGTCGGGAGATGCTTGCGCCACACAAACTTGGTCTGGAACTCCTGACGGCAGACCAGGGTATGAAGATTGGTGCGTCATTTTTTTTGGTATCGTCTACGGCATGTTTGCTGACACCCGTTTCCAACAGTCATCTGAAGCGGTTCACATCTTTATTTTTCTGCTTAGTTATTCCTTTGGGCCAAATTATATATATATTCGAGGAGCTTAATTGATACCCCCCTTCTTTTCGTTGTATACCTAACCACTGTAGCCTTATAAGCTTTCCGACCCTCACAGTTTGTCATTGTCGCTCGCGGTCCCATGTTGTACTCTTTCGACGTTGCTTCATACTTTCGGTCATTTATTTGCAATAAATTAACAAGTAGCTTTTCGTTTTTCCATCCACTCTCGCCCCTCCGTCCGTTTCTCTTTCTCCCTTCTTTTTCTGTGGTGACCGACAATAAATATTCATGACGACAGGGCAGGAACAAGGGAATGGTATCCGTACATGACCGTAGGTACGGAGTACAGAAATGTCAATGCACTGGATGCAATGATCAGATTTCCCGCCTTATAATGTGTGTCCGCGGACCTGTGCACCCAGTTCTCGGCCAAGTCCCCTCGCTGAAGTGTCAGTGCGCTCAACTGAGATAGTATTACAGAAAATAAAATACAACACAAAAAGAAAGAAATACCCAGACGCACGTCTCACCGCAACGCTGCCAATTTGCCTTGTCCTTTGCACTCCTTGCAGCAGCAGCCCCCTTCTTCTCCTTCGATTTGATCTACGTTCGGTGGTAGGCTGTAACCAAATGTTGGTTCGGCAAGGGATACCCTCAAACGAGAACTCTCGGATGGGAATATCAACCTCGACAATTTCTCCGGTCTGTTCGCAATCTAGTCAGGGTCACCGCCCGACATACAACAACTCAGTCCAACATACCGAAGTTGATGCGGCCGCTGCGACTCGCTCGGCAAAGAGTCTATACTCCCCGTTATCTGCCTCCCTTTCCGTTCTTGTCGTTCTGTCTCGATCTCATCCTCATCATCGTAAAGGTGCTTCCGCTTCCTATTGCCTATCTCATCAAAGTGAGCGTCATGAAATATAAGTCTACATCGAGTTGCTCAGCGAGATCAACACCACGCGCTCTATCCCACATTAACTCGCCGGCTACTTCCGCCTTGAGGCGGCGACCAGGCATGATACGCGGAGTGGATCGCTTCAGGGGGTCGTAGGCCTTTCCACCGCATGAACACTAAGATCGGCTCTTGGACGTCGGACCAGAATCCGGTGCCTTGGCATTCCCAGGGAGGCGTGTCGATGTCGATGACGTCCAGGACGCGCTTGTTCCTGCATCGATGTGAGTAGGTGTTGTACGTGTGTAGGGCAGCTCATGCCCAATTTTGTAGAAGCCTATTGGATTGCGGTTGTGAGCGTGAGATGTGTCGACGGTACCGACCAACTTACCATACATGACTGTGACCATGTCCACATTTGGAAGCAAACTCGATCATGAACATGCGACATCCCTCTCCATACGTTTACGACCGAAGTATGCGAGGTCCACGATTACCCTGATACGCCATGTTTGCTTCGTGTCCATATCGTAGAGGTGCTGTTGTCAATAGGCCTCCCTAGAGGCTTGTAGCGAATAACACACATAACGCCCCTGCAGGCCATGCTGGGTTTTAACAACAACATGGCGCTTTTTCGCGACCGTATTGAAACCTCCTGATGCAAATACAATGAGTTGATCTCCCTCGCATTACGCAATGTGTGTTAGTTCGTCTCGGAAAGTGGCTCGTCAAGGTTCCGAGTGAAAACATACCGTTTGGGAACTCAAAGTCCGTAAAATTATGTGTGACCTACCTTCTCTTGCTTCGCTCGCATCGAGAGTACGGCGGTCGACAATTTGATCCCGTGCTATTTCCGTTCTCGAATCTCTCGGATAAGCTCGGCAATGGAAGATCACTCCTCTGGACCTGGGATCGTCAGCTTTCATGCGGCCTTCGGACTTTGGGTTGACCTGGATGTGGTCCCTAGCAGCAACTTTGAAAAGGGCAATCGGATCTTTGCATACAGACGTCATGACGAGAAGCCTGCGGAAACAATCCAAAAAATGCGCAGGTATCTCAGATAATTAATTAACCCACTCGTTGACAGCATGCGTGACTCGCGCATCACGCTGTTCGATCAG
Source organism: Boletus aff. vermiculosoides (assembly GCA_038089475.1). Classification (NCBI taxonomy): domain Eukaryota; kingdom Fungi; phylum Basidiomycota; class Agaricomycetes; order Boletales; family Boletaceae; genus Boletus; species Boletus aff. vermiculosoides. Next base: position 2,230 of record JBBPKW010000025.1, on the reverse strand, counting down.
TTTCTTCGTATGAGCGGGTGTCGTCGCAGACGGAAGCGAGAGCCCAATACTGAAGAACGACGTCGTCATCATCGTATACACACCAGCGAGCACTGATGTCAAACCCACCTAGATTGCTCCTTCTTCCCCTTTGAATTCTCTGTAAACTCGAGGATCAGAACGGGCTGCTCGTCTTTCACACCATGAAGCTGGGACGAAGGTGTGGAAAGGTCGGGGCTCCACCATCCGCGGCGTTGCTATTGAGAGAGCGTTTCAGCGTGTATACGTAGCTCATTGTGTGGTATGTACGTGAATTCGATGAGATCGGGGAGGAGCGCTCTGGGTGCGAGTCAGTGGGCATGTACATGAAAACCGGCATCACGCACTTGAGTTCGGCGACTTTGGCGAGATCGAGTGGCGATACATTTGACCTTTTCAACAAATTGACTGGAAAGGTGGTCGCCTCTGCTTTCATGACGCGTGTAGATACAAACATATACCTTGTAGGTCAGTACTTCAGTACTTGAGCCACGTGCTCCAGCGCTGTCAGCATCACTGACACTCAGCATTTGTCGCACATAGGTAAGTAGTAGCACATAATTAGCGTCCACAAGGAAGGAGTAATTCTACGACTTTTCCGCACATGAAGCGAATGATGAGCGCTATTTTGTCTCACTTCAGTCTTTCAAGGGAAAGGGGGACCTCTACCCAATTAGGCGCAGCATTTTCCCGTCCACATCACCCGTAATCCCACGGTGTCTAACGTTCTTCGGATCCACCACCTCCCAAGCTATCAGTCGTGTTTCACTCATCTTCCAGCTTTCTTAATCAATCCTGCAATGAGGGCCACCCTCAAGAAACAAATCGGACGCCTCCGATCCCGCATCCGACTCGCCAGTAGAGACTCGTCTCCGGCAGCTGCCCAGCGTTCAGATGTACCCAACATGCAACCCAGCGCAATCCCCAGCGCTTTGAACATTCTTCCGACTCAAGCCAATGACACAGACGCTCTCGCTCTCGAGACCCAGCACACAGGTCCAGATGTCCCCGAGACCACATGTCCCGTGTCTCTCGAGTCGCGCTCCGACAACTCGACCGTTGCCAACATGCAGACGAATACTTCGGATGTTGCCGAGTTCATGCAGCATATTGACTTGGACGTTATGGAGAAATTTGGACGATTCAGAATTCTCATCATTGGCAGGGCGAATGCTGGCAAGACAACTATCCTTCAGAAAATATGTAACTCGACAGAAGACCCGGAGATTTACAACAATGAGGGGGAAAAGGTAGGTTGAACAAGCTAGGATATGCTAGGTGCTAATTCCGTCGATGTGTGACCAGGTCGATTCTGTGATCGAGGGTTCCAGGGAGGTGAGTGTCATAGTTACTGTGAATGTCGTCGAAGTGTCTTTGCGAGCCATATTACTTGCGCAGCGCGGATTGCATGACATCAATTATGAGATGGTTTTCAAAAGCAACAACAGATTTATTTTCCACGACTCTGCTGGATTTGAGGCTGGTGGTGAGGATGAGTTTGAGAAGATGAAGAACTTCATCACAGACCGGGCCAGTACAACCTTTCTCAAGAAGCAGATCCATGCCATATGGTGAGTGGGCGTATTGGGTTGGGTTCTAACTACTACATTAATATGAGCAGGTACTGCATCCCAATGGATCAATTCCATCGTGCTATCAGTGTTGCAGAGGAAAGGTTTTTTGGTGAATGTGACACTGGGCATGGTGATGACTTCTTATTGTTGATATGTTCTGAGCTGATCAGTTTGGGTGCTAGTGCCAGTTGTGGTGCTATTCACCAAATGTGATGCTCTTATAGCACAGGCATTCCATCCTGATGACCTATCACTGCCTCTAGAAGATCAGCTTGTGAGGCAGAGGAAATGTGCTGAAGAGATGTTTGCCAAAAGAAATATATGGGGGGATCTGTGCAAGATGAAATATCCTCCACAGGCCTCTGTAAAACTGGAAGGTTTGTGCATACATGCATATGCTCTTATCTCTCAGCTATTCTACTAATTATATTACCAGGGATGGATACAACTGATGCAGGATGTAACATATTGCTGGCACAGACTGCAGCTGCATTGAATGGTGAATCATTGCAGAGATTGTTGGTTACAGCACAAGAAAAGAATATTCTGCTATGCATTGAGTATGCAATCAGATGGTGAGTAAAACAGTTTTTGGATGTAAAAGGTAAATATATTGATACCACATGGCATAAAGTGTC
>JBBPKW010000024.1:26593-51703 GCA_038089475.1 Boletus aff. vermiculosoides | reverse complement strand
CGTCGTAAAAGCACAAAAAGATTCCATCGAGAAAAAGGGCAGATTCACAATCGCCCTCTCCGGTGGTTCCCTCCCTAAACAACTCAAAGCCCTTATCGCCGACCCTGCCGTCAGGTGGGACAAATGGTAGCCATCTCTCCCTCATACCCGCTCCATCTCTCATATCGCTACAGGCAGGTCTTTTATGCCGACGAGCGTGTCGTCCCCCTTGATCACCCCGACTCGAACCACAATCTCTGCAAGACCGAGTTGTTCGAGCACGCCCCCATCCCCCCTGGGAACATTCACACACTCGACGCTACTCTTCTCGACGATCTCGAAGAGCTCGCAGATGCATACGAAAAGGAGCTCATTCACGAGTTCGCACAGAAGGACTCGGCCCGCTTCCCCGTTTTTGACCTCATCCTCCTTGGAGTCGGTCCTGACGGCCACACCTGCTCGCTCTTCCCCGGCCACGAGCTGCTCGCCGAAAGCGACAGATGGGTAGCCTATCTCGAGGACTCTCCCAAACCTCCCCCAAGTCGCATCACCCTTACCTTCCCCGTCCTCAACCACGCCTCTCGTGTCGCCTTCGTCGCTACCGGAGAGAGCAAGGTCGACGTACTCCCCCTCATACTCGACAAACCAGAGGAATACAGGCTTCCCGCTTCCCTTGTCAAACTTGCACATCCTGGTCAGGTGTATTGGTTCGTTGATGACGCTGCTTCAGCCAAGGTCGAGTTCCCAAAGACGACATTCAAGTTGTGAGGGGTCGAGCACACGTACTCTTGTACTCGTACCCGTCATCTACTTATTAGGCCATATTGTCGCTGTACCTCTACATAACTCTTCGTCTTCAGCATGTCCGGCAACATAAGATACCCCAGCCAAGAGACAGTAAATTAAACACTCAACAGGATCACAGATGGGTAACAGGCGGCGGCACTCGTCGCTAACATGACACAGAAATAACAAAAATCCATTGTGCAGATCAACAGTTGCACCCGTAGTTCTGTGTACTCTCCCGATCGATTTGGATTGGGTCCGGATAATCCACATACCTGTCCAACGCTCAGTCAATCCGTCAGCACAGCACGTAATACCCACATTTGTTCCTCTGCTTCTTGTTGCAACGCATTTTTCGATACCGTTTGGAAAGCCTGTTCGACGTTGATAGCCTCCTTCGCAGACGTCTCAAAGTAAGGGATGTTTCCCTTGGATTGACACCATGTCATGGCCCGCTTCTGCGTAACCTGAAACATCATGTGGATGCTGCTCATACTCGACCAGAAACTGTCGCACCTGCCGTTTGCTTTCCTCCACGTCGATCTTGTTACCGAGGACAACAAACGGAAAGTTCTCCGGATCATGCGGGCTCGCTTGAATGAGAAACTCGTCGCGCCAGCTGTCTAGCGTCTCGAAAGACTTTGCACTGTTAACGTCGTATACGAGCACGCAGCAATCTGCGCCTCTGTAATAAGCCACGCCAAGAGATTGGAAGCGTTCTTGCCCGGCCGTATCCCAGAGCTGCCCACGTTCATCAGGGAAACTAAAGACGTCTCGTGGCGAAGAGCTACATACCTGCATCGTCACCAAACGGTCGTCCACCATGACTTCCTTGGTGAGGCTAGACGGCGTTCAGCGACATGGATTGGCACACAAGCACGAGCACACTCACAAGTCGGCTCCGATAGTGGCCTTGTACTGGTTGCTAAACCGCTTGTTTACATATTGGTTCATGAGCGAGGTCTTTCCAACTCTGTATATACCCCGTTGACTGCGATGAGCTACCGACCAAAATGCGCGCTACGCCACCTACCCGCTGTCCCCAAGGATAATAACCTAGAACACGGGTCAGTTGCTGTTCGGAAGGAACTCAATAGAGGTAACAGTGACCTTCAACAATACGCGGCCCATGGTGTGCTAATGTGAGAAGATGGGAGAGCAAATCGAGAATGTGTCGGGAGATTGGGGTTTGTCGTCGACTGTAGTGGTGGTCTCGGGCTCTCGGCGGGAATACAGAAATAGGACGCACAGTCTCGGTGGAGCACCGGCAAGGGAATGGAAACGGAGCCACATTTGGGGATCATTGAAGCTCCGCTTGAATTCGGGAGCAGTTCCAATGACTCTATAGGGGGTATCTTTATGTTCCTTCGCGTTGGATCTGGTTGGCAGCTAGGTCATCGGTTTAGGTTTCCAAGAGGCATGGCGACTCGTATCGCACCCAAAATCAAGAACAAAATAGAACTGTCCGATGCCGAGGACAAACTCTGCAAATTCCTCGACGAGTTTACGCGACATCTCGAAAACGAAGACGGCATCGTCACCGCGTGCAGGATAAACGGTGGTTGGGTCCGCGACAAGGTCAATCTATGACCTCTTTCGAACGTGGGCGTGTTTCTCATGTTGGATTGTTGTGAACAGTTACTCAATTATGAATGCAATGATGTCGACATTTGTCTTGCAAACATGATGGGTGTACCCTTTGCTGAGCGTTTCGTTGCGTTCTTGTCAGAGAAGAAGCATCTGTCCGTGCACAAGATCACAAGGATCGAGAGCAATCCCGATCAGTCTAAACATTTGGAGACGGCGAGGACGACGTTGTTTGACATCGACTTGGATTTCGTGAACTTGAGGAGTGAAGAGTACTCCGAACACAGTCGGATCCCAACAGATGTTGTACGTCGTTGGTTCGTCAGCTCGCTCTTTCGCCAGTTGATTTCTGTCTTCGCAGAAATTTGGGACACCGCTGCAGGATGCCTTGCGAAGGGACATCACGATCAACTCGCTTTTCTACAATGTCCATACACGGGCGGTCGAGGACCTCACTGAGAAGGCAAGAAATAATTGATAGGCTACTACTCGTGCAATGGGCTGAGCGTTTTAGGTCCCTTGCAGGGATTAGATGATCTACGTAACGGTATCATCCGGACACCTTTACCACCCTTGCAAACATTTCGCGATGACCCTCTGCGAGTAATTCGATGTATCAGGTTTGCAAGTCGCTTTGGGTTTGCGATGACCCCTGAACTTCAGGATGCCGCTCGTGACCAGAGTATCCAGGTGACTAGTGATATATATGTTTTGCCTCGCGGTCCTTACTGAAAGGTGTTCTCGAAGGAAGCACTCTCTTCAAAGATTAGCCGCGAGCGCATCGGCGAGGAGCTTGACAAAATGGTGAAAGGTTTGTGTGCAGAACATCTCACTCGAGCATCTAAACTCATGACCACAAGGCGTCGAACCACTACATGCCATACAGATCATCCACGACCTATCGTTATATCACACCGTCTTTCATGTACCTGCTACAATCATCGACATTGCTTCTGCCCCTGTCGCTTCGCCAGAGCTTTCCCTCACCGCCTGTACTATCCTCCATGACCTCCTTTTGCCCACATCATCCTCTGGACCGCGCAAGTTTACGACGCGGCCCAATCCGACACTTCTTGTCCACGCATTAAACGATCGAGGAGCGAGGGCGCGATTATTTCTCAGTGCCAGTCTTTACTCCTTTGCCGGTATTACGTACAAGGATCACAAGCAGAAGGTGCACCCTCTCGTCGAGGCTGTGATCCGAGAAGGATTGAAACTCGGGAACAAGAACTATTACCTTGATGGCATACCAGCACTTTTCGACGCTGCTGCACTATTCAAGGGTCTCTCTCTAGAGGACGTCCGGTTCACGACACCCTCGGAGCGCGTTGCCATTGGTACGTGAGGAAATCATTATCATGACCCTCGAGTGACGGATGAGGCCTTTTTCATAGGACTGTTGCTTCGAAACAGCAAGGTGCACAAACCGATGTCCGGTTCACATTGGTCTTCATCTCTGTTTTTCTCCTTGGTGTGCGAGTTGGTTCCGCTTGGGTTTGGTACGACCACACCTTGCATTTTTTCCATATTCCGGAAACATCTGACCCGCACTTCGTAGGCGAGGAAGCCGATGAATGCATACGACGTTACAACGCCCTCACCACCCGAATTGAAGAACTGGGTCTGGACAACTCGGTGGATGCCAAGCCTCTGCTCAACGTAGGATGGTACCTTTTTACGCCCTTCGGGCCCAACTCACATATTTGGTAGGGAAACGAGGTCATCTCTGTGCTTGGTGGTAAACCGGGGCCGTGGACGGCAATCATGCTTGCCAAGGTCATCGAGTGGCAGCTAGAAAACCCCGAAGGGGACAAAGACGCCTGTGTAGCTTGGCTGAAGGAGGAACAGGGATCGGGTCGATTGAACATCGAGGACCTAGTTCAGTCCACCTCTGGAGCAAAGCGTATCCATGGAGATAGCAAAGAAGGCTCCAAGAGAGCGAAACGGACCTCATAGCAGTTTGCAAATCGCATCTTCGCACATGTATGTGACATGGGTAATAGATACAGTAGGTACCTAGGATGAATTTCGTACGAGATAATCAGGTATGTGGGATTGAGAGCTTTTGTACATATCTCTGAAGCCGTGAAGAGCGTGGATGAAGAGTAAGCTAGTGTCTATATCAATGACGAAAGGGAGATGAGTCCGTAGCACAGGTATTATTGAATTGATCTACCAGTTCTCTGTGGGAAAAAATGGAGTAAGAGGTGATATGGATTGTCCAAATAACTGGTCCAAAGTGCCGAGTAGTGCCGAATGCCCTGCCGTTGGAATGGATGGTTCGAACGGGTTGGAGAACACAGGGGAACCCAAGGGGACCAGCGCAGAGTCCAGAGATGAGTAAGATTCGATGTCAAAGTCGATGAATGGAACAGGGGATGGCAGGACTAGAGCGTCAGTAGTGTGGGCACCAAGTATGCATGAATCGACAAATGAGGTAGCTTCAGGCTTGACACCGGAGAAGACACTGTGTGCGCTCGGCTTCAAGTGAGAAGGAAAGGGAGTGGTGATATCGCTATCTTCGTTCTTCTTGACAAACTATGAAGCGATGTGAGCACGGGCGATCAACGCGGAGTCTTTGCATTACTCACCAAATCGTTGCAATTATCGAGAGAGAGATAGGGAATATCATCAGTAGCGACAAACCTTTCTACGTCGCTCGGGGGGTATACCAGCTCCGGGGTACGAGGCAACAGCCCCGCAACTGGTGTCGTCTCGGAACTCCCTTCATTGGCCGGAAGCATGGGAAGGGAACCTGCATATTGGAAGGTAGGGGGGGAGACCAAAGGCAAAGAAAGGAGCGTCTTTTGCTTCTTAAATCTCGGTTGTGGAGAAGGGAATTCCCCGCGTGGCGTCATGGATCTCTTGAGGTCGTTCCCCAGGACGGCGCTGAGCGACTCCGAGGACGTCCCCTCAACAGCGAGCGCAAGCGCATCTTCCCCGGGCCGAACCTTCATGTGCCCCTCACCAAGATACTTGGCCAAGTCGCGGCTAGTGACACTGCCCAACAATATATCGGCGACCTTTTTGCACTTTTCGTTTTCGGCGTCGGTGCTGCGTTGGGAACGACGCTGAGGAACCTTGGGTTTCTTTTGCGATATTGGAGAATATCTGTATTGGGGATAAAGCTGAGCGTGGCGTGCTTTGGCCTCGTCCGCCATGCATCGGAACGGGGCTCGCTCGGCTTCAGATAGCTCGTTCCAGTACCGGCCAGCGATGCGGGAGACATTGCGGTTGTCTCTCTCGATGTTCTTCAGGTTATCATTGTTCCAGAGCCAGGAACGGAAGACCATGAAGGCATTGGGTGGGCGGGGTATATGGCCTTCCTTGCGGTTGCGGGTATGGGAGGAGCCAGGGGTGAACGGAAGATGAGTGATGATGGAGGTGGGGGAGTTGGACGAGGTCGTCGTGCACGCCGACGGTGATGGCGGAGGGAGATGGATAGCAGAGGGGGTGATCTCGACATCAGAGCCACTGTGCAACAGCTGAAGGGAGGCGGCGCCTTGCCGGTCATAATCTGGGACTGTGTCCAAAAGAGGAAAGTGTTTAAGAATGGACTCGCAGGGATCAACAAGGTATCACCTACCCTCCACGGGTGACTTGTGGGATAGTCGTCGAGACCTGCGTATCTGACGAAGAGGAGCCATTGCAGATGATAGGTAGATTAGGAGTATGAAGAGGTTGGGAAGGGCTACTGTGAAACTGGCCAACTACCAGCTCCTGGGTGTCTGCAGCTGCAGTGGGGGGAACCCCTTTTTGAGCTGAAGCCCCGAAATCGAGCTTCTCTGCCAGTGGGATTCCAGCTCTTCACATCGTCACCTCGAGGCAGCCTCGAGGTTTCAGCGAGGTCGTCGCCGTCCATATCGGTTCGTGGATCTGCATCGAGGCATTGTGTGTGGTGTCCATATTTGCCAAAAAAGGAAGGTCTTCACGTTGCCGCAAACCTATTCCTCCGCACCCTTCACTTTCATCACACAAGCTCATTCCTGATAGGCCATTCGCGTAGCCGAGAACCTCACAAGCCCCAAGTGAGGTCACGTCCAGGTCCTGATGATTTCACCAACTTCCTGTAATCACTAGCAACAGCAACAAAGGAAGGCAACATTCAACTTTCGCCGACGGCACCCAGATTACCGTCAAGAAATACCGTCAAGGCCTCACCGCGACCCCTCGCCAGGCACTGACTATCCGCTATTTGACCCGCCTCGAGAGACCGAGCCCTCTTGCACCCGCAGCTCTTTTACCTTCCGTCTTTTCGAACCCGCAATCATATCTCTGCATACAACATCAATCGCAAAACATCACTAATCAAGTTCGGGAAGCCTCACCGTTTCTTCATGGCATCGTTTCGACCAATCTTGCGCGCGGCGTTGACGGATTCTGCGCGCTTAATTTTTCCCATCTGCTTTTTCTTCAGCTTGGACGGCTTTGGAAGTTTGACAATCCAATCCGGTACAGTCGAGCCTGACTGGAGTAAGACATTGGCAACCCTTAAAATCAACCCTTAGGTTATATCCTGCGTAGTGATACCGAGGTGACGTACGATTTTAGATATGGCGCGTCTTCATCCGTAAAATAGGTTACTGCCTTGCCATCACGACCAGCCCGTCCAGTACGACCTAGAAGGTATCAGCAAGTTCTCAAGTAAGGGGAAACCACTAGTCGCGTACCAATTCGATGTATGTAACTCTGGACACTCGTCGGAAAGTCGTAGTTGATTACCTCTCTCACGCCTTTGAAATCCATACCTCGCGCCATCACTTCCGTGCTCACCATCACCCAGCTTTCCCCACGGCGCATACGGCTCACAGCATCATCCCGCTCCTTCTTGGTCATACCAGCATGTAAACAATCAACATTTGCTATCCCATTGAGCGTCAGCTCTTCCGCTAACGAGGTAGCCCGAGTTTGAGTAGATGTAAAAATGAGCAGTGGGGGATTATAAGGCTGGGAAAAATACGTCAGCAGGGCCGGCAGCTTCAACGTATCATTGGCAACGTAAGTGAGAGACTGGCTAATTAGTGGAAGTGGCGTATCCCTAGCAAAATGTCAGAGCCACTGAATCTAACGACATGTTTTCACTAACTTGAGACCAACGACAATGCGTATTGGATTGCGTAGGATTCCCATGGCCAGTTGCTCTACCCCAGCAGGAAGTGTCGCAGAGAACACTGCTTTCTGGACTTCCGGATGGGTGCAAGCACCAATCACTTCTTGAACTTGAGCCAAAAATTCGCTGTCCAGGAGTCGGTCTGCTTCGTCTAATACGAGATGACGGACACTGAATCACAGTGAAACAAGGGTCTCCAACAGAATAATGCCACGAACTTGTTCAAGTCAAGATTGCCTTCCTGAATCGACGCAACTAGACGCAAAGGCGTGCTAATGACGATATCTCGAACTTTCTCAATATGTGATGGTACAACAACTGGTGGAGTGACCTACCAACTCTATCCCTAACATTCTTGTCGCGGAGGGTACTCGCAGTAGCTTTGCTGAACAACACCACTCGCCACTTGCGTCCTACTGCTAGTTTTAAGCATTCATTATAAATCTGATGTGCCAGCTCGCGAGTTGGGGCAAGTACGATGGCACGAACGCCACCCCCTTCTGTGCCCTTTAGACTTGAGATTGGGGCCCTTAGTGAGGACATAATTGGAAGTAAATACGAAAGCGTCTTTCCAGTACCAGTAGGAGAGATGGCAGCGAGATCACGATGCTGTTGAGGTTGTAAAGAAGGTGGTGGAATGATCACATGTCGGTCACGAACTTACCTCTAGTAAAATTGGTGTCCCATGGGCTTGCACGCCAGTCGGGTACTCGTAATCGTTATCCCGGAGGTTCGACAGTAGATGATGAGGTATTTTGTACCGGTCCAGCAAGTTATCGAAGGCTTCAATTGGTGGTGGAACGCCGGTGCCTTTGGCGGTCACGCGAACCCTTACTCGCGAAGCATCGGGCTCGGGCTCGTCGTCCACATCGCCCACATCATCATCGGGACTCTCCATTTCATGATCAACTTTCCGTCTCTTGTGTTGCATATCAGGCCGGAGAGATGCACCGGAACTGGTGGGATCGCTGTTTCCTGCTTTCCGTTTTGCTGGTCCCCCTTGAGCATATTTAAAAAAATCCAGTTCAGGTGGGAGATTCGAGTCTTGGGTTATTGGCGCGTTCACCGATTTTTCGGGCTTCGTGATGGGGTTCTAGTCGCAGTAAGAAAAATAATCAGTCTACCAACCATATCAACCACTCACCGTGAACAGCTCTACGTCGGATTTGAAACGCTTTTTGTCAAAACGTGCTCCGCCGCGAGATAGCAACTGGAATGGTTCCATGAGTGTTTTCCGGTGCTCATGAGCTACGAGATCTTGGGAGCTCGGCAACTTCCGGGCCTGTCGAGCTGCCCAGCCAAAAGTGACGTGTGACACACTAGGGTCGGCTGTGCCGACTGTGACCTTGCTGGAAAGAGATGCTCGTGTATTGTAGGCGAGGTGAGTTACAAGAGACTTGGAGTGAACAAGTCAGGGATAATGTGGGAAGAGAATCAGCTGTTGTACAAAAACGATAAGGAGGTGATAGGAGGTGTTTGCGAGTGTTGACGTTTGGCAGACGAAACCACCATATTTCAGCAAGGTAATGTCCGATCCATCGTGTCATCCTTCTTATTGAACCATCACCATCTTAGCTTTAGGATGGCCAATCTCTTGCGTACGGCGAAATCAGGAAGTGACTGGAGCCAATCTGAACTACATGCGTACAACATCGTTGTCGAATTGCAGGACGCAGCCACTTTTTTTTGGCGTCAACCCTCTACCACAACCGGCTGTCGCTGCCGAACTCCTGAACAATGTTGCCGCCAACGATATGGTAAACGACGCGAATTACAAACTCCTACGCTACATGGATTTGGCAATGGATCCTGTCCCTTCACAGGAATCCGCAGTGGTCGATTTCGCCGTCCATTTGCTCACGTTGTTAGGTTATGCGCCACGAGCCAGGATGATGCGCACACGCGTAGACATTCCCCTCACCATTTGTGGACAGGAATGTCATGCAAAAACCGACGTTTGTATCGTGGATTCAGACGATATTCTACTCCTTGTTCAGGAAGACAAACGACACATGGAGCTGAAGGATCCGGAGCCGCAGCTGATAGCCGAGGCGATCGCCGCCTTTCAGACAGAAAACTACAGGCGGACGCGTGTTCTTGGACAGGATCCTATTGCGTACAAGGTGATGCCAGGAATTACCTTGAAAGGGACCTCGCCCGTTTTCTACAAGATTCCCATCACCGCCCGACTCGCTCAAAGCGTTGCACTTGGCATCTATCCTGCTACACCTACTGTTGTGCATGCACATCTCCCTGTAGTGGCTCGCCCCCCTCGCCGTTTGAGTGAGGGCATGAAACCTCTTGATAACAGAGCAACCATTCTCGCCTGTTACGAAGCATTTAAGAGGTTTGTACAGTAGTAAGCATCTCATGCATGATTTCCCGTGTTGGACTGAAACTAATGGTAGTCTCAGATTCAAGCAGGTGGATGGTGCGGGTGTTCCCGGGAAGCAGAGAAGTGGCAGAGTGTCATTAGTGAGATTCTGACGTTTTGGTGTTGATTTGTGTACAGCAGTTACATTTCGTTCCCTTCATCTCATCATCCTTGCCCACGATCAATCACTCGTAGCCATTTGTCACTTTTGGCTGGGACTCAGACTCTGGTTATACTGTTAACTCAAGTTGCTCAAGATCGCTCACTGCTATATCACACAAGTCGTAGCTCCAGTATTCCAGGTCGGTGGGAGCCCAGGTCCTGCTGATTCTGAGAGACAGATCGCGGCTCGAAATGCTGCAAACTCGGAACTACAACCGATTCGTTTCTGGCTTTCCATCTTAGCGGCAAACCAAAGGTAGGAGGCTTTTTTTTGGTTTGACGGGCTGGTGTGAGGTTTGGACTTTCCTCGAAGCTACGTCTGTGTTCCGTTCACTGCAGGAATCCGATGAATCACAACCTGTCATTCCAGCTTCCAGTAGACATACTAGCAAATATTATCACGAGTCTCCTTTGATTACCTAGTGCATTAGTAGTATATAACACTCCATCAATCAAACGAGAGGTCTGCATCATCTTCTACCACGAAACTCCCAAACACATATTCATCTGGCTCGAAGTCCTCACGCGGCGGCGAGCTCGAAACCATGGGACGTTTGCGTGAGTGCTCTCTTGCGGTAACAAACCCACTCCCTCGAACAGGCCTGTTCGCAAATGCTGGCGCATCGACGACTCCCGGTGCCTGCGTAAGGAGGCTTTGTCGGTAAACGAGAGATTGGTCATACGACGGTGAGACCTGCGTATCAGCTATATCTTTCAGGAACTGCCTGTCAGAATCACTCTCCGCGTCGTATTCCGAGTGGGAGGATCCTGCACTTTCCTCGTCTCCTGAATGCACTGCTTCGCCATCCAACCATGGATTGTGTCGGATAGAGATCGGGGGTCTACGCCCGACTTTCTTCGGCTGTAGCGGGGGTGTGGACGCCCGAGAAATTATTTCCGTATCATTACGCCTCAGCCGCCGTAATGGTGGAGGTGATTGTATTTCCGGAATCTCCGACGTTTCTGTCTTAACGATTCGCCGCCGGCCTGCTGGGCGTACCGCAAATGACCCCTCCGGGATATCTGGGGTAGGACCGGGCGAGGGACAAGTAACTCGAGGAGGGGTAAAAAGGGGCTTCTCTCTCACAGGCGGTTCCGTCGTCTGCGGGGGTGGGATAGTCTTCGGCTTGACTACTTCAACGATACTGTCATCCATTTCTAAAGCACTTTCATCTATGAATCGCAGCGAACGTGGAGGGCCGTGCTTCGTTTTTGGATCGGCGGGGGAAGAACTGACAATCCGTATGTCTGGATCCTCATCCTCATCTAAAAGCCAAGCAATGTCTTGATCAATGGCCTTTTCAGATGAAGAATTAAGGGATGGTGGCACAGAGTCTTTCTCGAATGCGCGTTCTTTGCCCTTGCGCTTGGATGAACCCACAGGGTCAGGGATAACGGCGGTAGGAGCGGAAAATTGTTGCGGGGAAGTTGAGCGGGACGGAGACGATGAAGTGATTTCAAACACATCGTCGCGAATCACTTGGGGGGACTGATTGGGACACGGGCCATAGAGAGAACGACGGGGAGAAGCTGGCGAGGGTCGACATGGAGTGTGTACGATCTCCTTCGAGGTGGGTTGGTCAGAATGATCCATGTCCTGATCCATGTCCATAGTGATGTTATCCTGCCGAGACGGACGGCCGAGTGCCAATCGGTCCCTTTTGCCAGCCGCGGATGGCTCGCGCTTCTTGGAGACTACTGTTCGTGACTTTGGCAACATGTTCTTCTGCGTGGAGCTCTTTCCAGCGACGACAGGTGTAGAAACAGTACGCCGAATGTCCAGAATATTCCCCTCTAGTTCCATGTCCGTAGAGTCGTCATCAGCGAGGGCGTCGTCGAATTCCATCGACTTGATTTTCTTCTTCTTCTTCCCCTTGACTAGCAAATCCGCCACGCTTACGAAGCCGCGGCTTGCGCCAGCAGGAATATTCCTGTCAATGTCGTCATTCCTTTTCCTCTTCTTTCCGCCCACGGTTTGCTCTCCATCTTGCGTGGTACTCGGAGCTTTCTTTCTTCTAGGTTGCTCGCGGACATACTCCTCGATCTCCATCCGTTTCTCCAGTACTTGCGGCCGCAAGTGATCAGGAAGCAGCCGCGGTACGTCGCCGTACATTTCAAGTTGATCCCCGCGAACAATACATTTCTGTAGTTCGGCGTACGTGTCGTGCGCTTTGTCCCAGTTTAGCTCTTCCCGCATCTCGGCAAGCAAAACGTGCACATAACCATGACGCTTGCGGCCAGTTCGTCCAACGCGTTGAAGCTGTGGAAGGAAACGAACTTGAGTTCATCTCATTTCCGAGACAGAAGTAAAGGAGCGAGAAGAGGGTAACACGACATACCATACGAATGGGTGTCTTTTGAGCGTCATAACACACGATCATATCTACCTCTCCAATGTCCAGACCCTCTTCTCCGATTGATGTTGAGACAAGAACGTTGAACTCTCCCTCCTTGAACTTTCTGATCACCTGGTAGTAGGGATGAGTATGATGAAGAAAGCATCAGTTGTCATAGTTCTTATGTCGTACCTCCAACTGTTCCTTCTGAGCAAAGCCTTTCTTACCCTGTTTGTCGACTCCTTGACCGACAAAGCGTGTTGCCTTCACCAGTGGTGATTCCTGATTCAAGACCTCGACGATCTCGTCCACACACTCTCGATATGTCACAAATACCATAGCTCGCGTGCCACTGATCTCTGCCTCCTCTCCATCTTCGTCAGAGATTCTTTGCCCGAAATGTTGCACCAAGAGTGTTTTGAGGGTTTCCATCTTTGGGTGCATCCCAAAACCTCCTGGTCGTTTCTGGCCTGCCTCGAGGTCGGCGAGAAGCCTCTGAAACGTAGGATCCGACTTGAGTTTCGAGGGTGCCTTCTTTGTCTGTTCGGAACCTTCCTTGTTGCGAATAAGGTCTTGCAGAGAATGAAGGCACATGGTGACACTGGCTTCCATCTATTTGTGTGTAGAGGATATATGACAAAGGTTTTAAACTGTGAAATTGGGGACGACCATACCAAGTATGACATGGCCCTTGCCATGGATGATATCATGGAGAGGGTTCCCATCGCCCATACGTGCGGACTATTTCGCTGGGCCGCGATACGCTGCATAATGGCCGTGGCGCGGTACGGATGCATCTTGATGACGTCCAATGGCTCTATAACACCTCTGGACACAAGGGGTTTTATTACCGACTACGAAGAGTCAGAGTTGTTGATTAGTAAAGTAACTTGAACTGACCTCCATGACAGTCTTCAGGAGTTGTTGAAAGCGAGTAATGTCATCCGTCATCTTGATGATGTGCTGTTTGATCTCCTATTCGAAAACATTCATTATGAGACACCTCTCGAATCAGTCACAAGAAAAACTAACTTTCTTGTGCATATATTCTCTAAGATCGAGACTTCCTTCGTCTCTGATCTCAATCCTACTGATATGCAAAGAGTCTACGATCGTCTGGACTGCCTCGGGAGTGCTTCCGGGGGTCGCGGTAAGCGCAAGTACTCGAAAGTGTGGATTCTTTGCCATAAGGAAGCGAATAACTTGCGCATATGCATAGTCGCCTGTCCCCTTGTGTGCCTCGTCTGCATTGTATAACATTCAGCGAAATGCACCGCACAAAATAGAGAAATATTGCACACCGATGACCATGAGGATAATATCGCGCGGATCACAATTTTCGGTAGTGAGATCGTTGATGAGTGTCTGCGGCGTCATGTAGAAGAGTCGTTTCTCTTCCCACTATGAAGTGTTAACACACGGTCTACTCCGTGTATCGAAGTGGGGACGCACCATTCGTGATCTGTATGCGCGCGGGTTATTACCTGTTAATTCCACCGCATCTCTGCCTGGGATACCGCATGTCCGATGGCATGCATCAATCTGTTGAGCGACTAGAGGCTTCGTAGGCGCAACGAAGACCACTTTGCCCTCGGGGAACCAGCGATAGACTTGCATGATTGAGTTATATCTAGTACAAGGGACAGTATACACAAACTCACAGTTCAGCATTACGACGCCGGCAATAAACGTCTTTCCTAGACCAGTCGGAAGCGATACGAGTGTGTTATCAAATAGACAATGCTTGACGATATTGAATTGGTAATCTCGTTTGGGCTGGTTGAGTGGATAAATCCAATGCTTTGCCTCGAGCATGTCCACTTTGAGCTTCATGGGGAGACGCTATAGAAGTCATGAATGAGCCGACCACACGATGTATAATACTGACACACTCACCGGACTTCAGTTCGTGACACAAGTATGCACAGGTTGACGTCAACTTCAGCACCGAGGAATCAAGACTAAGCTACGCACCCAACTGCGCCACAATCAGTCCTGACGTGGTCAGATGTAGCACACCACGTACCTGAGACAAACGGAGCAGGGAACTGCTCAAACTCCACAACCTCCTCTTCCCGTTCGTCTTCGTTGGACTTTCCCTTTGACTTTGGCTTCTTCCAGCCAGACTTCGCGAACACGGTGTGATCCCACTGTTTAGTTTTCGGGGCCTGTTGACCGAAAGGGTTGCGGTGGTCCGACTTGGACCTCTGCATCGGACCACGAGATGCGAGGCCCGTTTTGCTGGTGGACGCAGAGGAAGGGGCAATATCTCCAAAGAGAGTTGTCTGAACGGTGCCTTTAGATGGGGGGCGAGTTGCGTTACTGGGACCGGCGACTGGGGCTGTTTGACCCTTGTATGCCGCGTCGATGAACAAGTCGAGACGCTGCAGTTCCGCCTCGTCAATGTCGAGCGTAAGATCCATGTACGAGTCTTCTTTCTCGATTCGTTTTGGAGGCGCTGGCTTGGCTGGGGGGACGGGTTTCGGTGGAGGAAGGCTTTTAGGAGGGTTACGTGCGGGCGGATTGTGAGTGAGTTTGGGACGATGTGCCGCTTCGATGACATCGAGCTGGTTTAAAATACCAGAGTCGAGATCATCGGTGAAGTAATCGTCCGAGTTCATCATCGCGGACGATGTTGAGGTGGTCGTGGACGACGAGCTCGAACGCGCTGGCTTTGATTAATTTTATTGATTACGACCGTGTAAGGGTCACGTGGACGAGACACCAACTGGGTGAACACGGCTGGAACTCGGTCTCACACTGCACACTCACAGTCATGTCTGCAGAAAGCGTCGCCCGTTGGAACGCCATCCCAATGTCGCGCCCAGAGCAGAACGAAGAAGATCAACCGGGCGCGTCCATACTTCTGAAGGTACTCTGCCATATTTATTGGCGTCCTTGAAAACAAGCCGTACTGCCCTCTTCCCTTCCCCCCTTCCTCCAGCGATCAAGATCATACCAAGATGATGGCACTGAAGACAGCGAGGATGATAACGTCTCGCTTGTCTCTCGCACACCTTCCCCGCCTCCCGCGGATGTGGTCGGCATCGACAAGTACGACGAAGATACCCACCAAGCGCCGAGAGAGGTCGTCACCGTCGAGACCAAGATAAAGAGTACAAACAAGGGATTTGCAATGCTCGCGAAACTCGGTTGGTCGGAGGGACAGCCACTCGGGTTATCAGGGGATGGTAGGCCAGACTCTCTTATCTTTGCCTTGCCTGATGACACGCTTCGTTAGGACGAGTCGACCCTATTCCTTTTCAGATAAAAAACGATTTGACTGGCCTTGGAAAAATCAACCAGGATGTCCGCATGATCGAGACCACCGTGTCGCAGAGGCGGGGGTTAGACTCTGAGCGTCAACGCAAAGAAACGCAAGACCAGCGCAAAGCTAGAGAAGTATACCACCACTTCTACGCATCCGAGATCCCTCTGATAACAGCCTTGTCACTGATAGGACATCGTGGCTAAACGTGCAGCCGTCAAGTCGGAGATCACTGACACTCTAAAGCCATTTTATTGCACACTCTGCGAGAAACAGTTTCAAAACGTCGCTCAGTATGACGAGCATACCAACTCTTATGCCCACCACCACAAGGCACGCTTGAAAGATATGCAAACCAACGTTCGCTTGGTGAACCAAGAAGAGCTAGAGAAGCGCAAAGAAAAGGAACGGAAGAGAGAAGAAAAGGAACTCAGGAAGCTCGCCAGAGCTCAAGGCATCAAGATGGCGAAACCTGTCGCTGCGGGCTCCGTTCCTGTTCTGGCCCCCGAAAGCGAGACGGTGGCCACGAATGAAACAAAACCTGGTGGTTTCAGAAAAGCTGGATGGGCTGCAGTCACCACAGCACCAAAACCTCCTCACACAGATTCTAAGCGCTCAGGCTGGGCAGCGGTCAGCCCAGCTCCACCTTTACCCGCGCATACACCACCACCTCCCCCTGACGACCCTACGCCGCCCGCTTCGCGATCGCTTCTGATGTCTAATGCTCCCCTGTTTCGTACTGGAGGATGGACCTCTTTAGATTCCAGCAGCTTTCAATCCATTCTTCCTTCACCCTCTCCTCCCCCACCAGTAGCACCGCCCCCTCCGCCTCCTGCAGATGCGCCTCCTCCAACGCTCCTTCCTAATCACCATGACTCTCGCGATCGCGCTCCCATCCCTTTCTCAAATGCTTTGCCTCCGGCGAGACAAAGTTGGGGAATGGTTCCCGACTCCCACCCATCGCCACAGCCTCTCCCATCTTCCTCGCTGCGTGCCCCGCTTCCGCCGCCGCCTGCTGCACCCACAAAATCAGGATGGCAGCAGTGGAAGCAAGGAAGTAACTCCAAACGCAGGTGATTTCGTGCGTATGCATTCTTGTACCGTCGTTGAGTTTTCGTTGTGCTTGCTTGGAATTTATACTTCCATCTCATCGCTTGACTACTGTAACGTCACGGCTGATCATTTTCTTTGCCTGACAATATTTCCACTTGTGCTAGACGGAACACCGATCTGGTTGACTAGAATTAGCTGACTACATTGCTGTTCTTTATTTATTTAATTTGATGATTGTATGGATGTACGCGGATGCTGATGGAAGAAGAAAAAGAAAAGTAATGAAAGCAGGTGGTTCGAAAAAAAGGTTATAAAGATCAAGACTAAAGACACTTTGACATTATGAGAGAACAGTATGAGTGGGGAGATCGACAACCACCCCATACTAGAAGTCCTCACCACACCACCGGACGCATGCGAAGAGTGAAAATGCCAACCTAACAGAGCGCAGAATCACTCGGACTCACTCCCTGAGCTTTCATCGGAACTCGACTCCGAAGAATGATCACTATCGTCGTGTCGGGGGATAGGAACGGAAGTGGGGGTAGTGGCGTTTCCTGAAGGATTGTCGAATAGTTTCATACGCTCCTCCAGTTGTCGGATCTTCTCTGCCTCGGCATTCTCGTCCATGCTCTTGCGTTTGAGGCCACCAGTACCGGTGCCCTTCCCTGTTGCACGACTACGCTTCTGAGGAGGTTGCCGCAAGGGCCGCAACACGAAATTGTACAGCTTCGTAAGCACGTTTACAGGCAGAAGGTCGATCTCAATCTCGATCTCCTCGGTGCTCTGTCAATATAGTCAGACGTAGTATATCCTTCATGGAGCGAAATTACCCACGTCACGAATCTCGGGGACGCCTTCGTGAATGATTTGAATGACCTTCTCCAATTTCTGCCCATCGAGTTTCGTTATTGCCTCGCTCAGGTCCTTCTTCTGGTCAAACGATAACGTATCATCCTCTGGAATCTGCTTCTTTGCTTTCCGCTTGACAGTACCGTTTCCAGTGTTAGCAACTTTGGCATTACGAGAGGTGGTGGATTTGGAGGTCGAGGCAGCAGCGGGTTTGGGCTCCTTCTTTTTCTTTTTCTTCTCCTTTGCAGGCTGGTTCTTCAGTGCGAGTAAATTCCCTCGCATCGACTCGATCTGTGCCTCCATGGATGCAATCCTACCTGTATCGAACAATACATCAGTACAAGGGCATTGTATTGCGCAACGATGGACCCACGGTTGCGTTCCTCCTCTGACTCGTATTCCTCCTCCTCCTCTTCCTCCTCGCTTGCCTCCCGTAGTGGTGGTAGATTCTTCCACTTCTCATCAAAAAGGCGTTGTAACTCGATACCTGCTTGATTAACAGGCGTGCCAGCAGGATTGAAAGTGAAGCAATTTCGAATCATCAACTTGAAATCATCGAAGAACTTGGAGGCATTCGGGTACTCGCGATTCTCCAATTTCTTCCGCATAGTGGACAAATCCATTGGCTTTTTGATGATCTTAAAATACGATGGAATCTCCAATTTAACGGGATCTGAAGTGATCCAATAAGCAACGAGATGAGAGGCACGGCACCTGATACTAACCGACTGGCTCGTAAAATGGATGCGCAATATTCCAGTGTTGCTTCCGATATAACTCTACTAAGAGCTTGGCGCAAAACTTGAGCTGCTCTGCCGAACCATCGTCCTTGGCCACCTTTACTTTCCGTAGCTTCTTTGGCGCATCAGCATATGGTAGATCCTTTGGAGGAGGTGGGTGGATCTCTCTCTTTGGACGGGCGGATGCTTGCTCAATGTCGTTGCGACGGATCACAGGAACGGAGGTGGACGCGCGTCGAGGAGGGGCAGGTGGTGGTGGGTTGGCTTTCTTGATGGGTGCTGGAGGTGGGGGAGGAGTGGCGATTTTTACAGAAGGTTTGACCTACTAAGAGGTTAGCATCTGTCCCATGAAAACCATTGGCACTCACATACCACTTGGGGCGGTGGTAAATTCTTTATTTGCTTGTCGAAAACAGATTCAAGATGCTTGGCCGCTTTGGATATGGCATGATCTGGCCCATTGAACGTAAGGCAGTTAATGAACACTAGACGGACGTCGGCAATGAACTCGTCGGCGTTGTTATAACGGGGGTTGTTAGGATTCATATCGGGTTTTTGAAGGTTGGAAGACATGAGCTTGCGCTCGATGGTCCCGAGATCCATTGGGTTCTTGATGATACTGGGGTAATGAGGGACGTTCAGGGCGACAGGATCAACGGGATGGAGGAACGGCGCCGCGTCTTTCATCTTTTTCAACGAACGGACAGTCGAAAGACAGAACCGGTGCTGCTGTACGCTAAGTGTAGTTGCGCCAACAGGAGTCGGTGGTACAGGGGCAGGACTAGAGACAACCTCTTCATTCATCTGAATGGAAGAACCGGTGACGGGAGGGGGAGAGGCAGTCTTGAGGAATTGCGATCACAAGGACAAAGGCATCAGTATGTTAGAATGGGAGGCCGAGGACTTGACTTACATTGGCGATGGAAGCCTGATCGGCATCGGAGTGCTTGCGTGCTCGTTTTGCCGGCGGAGGCCTTGCATCGTCGTCCGCGTCCTCGTCTACTTCATGAGAGACGTGATTAGGAGAGCGATATGCGCTGAACGAATCGGGGTGTGGATCTAGCTTGGCGTCGGTCGTTTCTGTATGGCCATTGACGTGTGTGGCTTGTTCCATGCTCACATCGCCATCCGCATCCGCGCCCAGGACGTCTGAAGAGGTGATCTTGCCATTAGGAGCACCGTTGGGGGCGAAGAGGTCTGGTGAAGGGGCATTGGAAACGAGCATCTCCTCGACGATTCCCTCTGGTGTCTCTGCCATCTTGATGTCCTGAGTGGCATCTGACTGTGCTTGAGGGGGTGGTGGAGTTGCAGCAGGGGGTTGGATGGGGACAGAGGCTGCTCAGATAAGAGGGACGGTAGACAAGGAAACGATTTATTGTACGAACCTGGATCTGAGGGGGATATAGACATTGGAGAGGTGGCAGCGGGAGAGTGGAGTGAGATTGGGTCGTCGGAATTGACATGGCCGTTTGGCAGAGAGTTGAGGGAGGGCCGGTTGAGAATTAAATCTTTTCAGTGTTTAGGGTTAGCTAAGGGGAAATTTGAATATAAACTGTCTATCACGTGTACCATTGTTGTCGGGTGGTACGTCGGTGGTGGGGTCGGGCGGGGCTGGTTTGTCATCATTTCCGACGGTGGGCGCGTTGTGTTGAGCAGCGTCGGTCGCGTTCATGGGTGGCGCGTGACAATTTTTGTCACACAGTGTGACGTTTGCAGAGGGGGAGGGGAGTTTTGGATTTGGGGAATCGGCAGCCACCTATTGGGTCTTTATAGGCGGCTGGAATTAAGGTTCGGTCTCCAACCAGCGCAGGGACCATCCAAAATACTCACTCACACTGCATCCTCACACAACCCATCTCTGCAAATAAACACGTAGCTACTGTATATAACCGTGCACGCAGCCCCAAACATCCTATGTTTCTTCCTCCTCCCCCTCTGAGATGTTCGCAAACACAGGCTTAGGCTGGTTTTGTCGCCACGCTGGAAAAAAAAAAGAAGAGCCGCCACGTCAGCCGGCAGATCAATACAAACACAGCAATACAGTTTTTCAATCTCCGCCGCGGCAACCTTCCAGAATTGGCACTCCGCAGCGAGAGCTCAAAAGGGATGCGCCTCAAAGGCAGGTGATAACGGCCATTGATGCTCACCTGCAGTCCATTGCGGATCGGCATCTGCCCGTTCCGCGTACTTGAGGAGTGCTTCCCGAGGCTGTAATGAAACATCGTTGCAATACAAGATATTAGTCGTTTAGTAAGAAAGATAAATCATGTGATTCGAAACAAGAAGCCCTTCCACCATGGTGTGCGCAGACAATGAATGCAAAGACAACCAAATCACTCACGTCTTCGTCCCGCGTCGTGTCCCGTACCAGGTTCTGAACGACATGCTGCGTCGCACTTGCCCCGACGCGCCCTCCCTTGCCGGGCCCGGTCACAGGTAGCTCCGGCCTTCGACTCTTCCGTGGATCCAGACGGTCTTTTTCCCTCTTGCGCTTCGTTCCTTTTACAATCCCATCCCCATCCTTGAACATTGGCAATGCATGTGGAGTCAAAATCGTTGGCGCTGCAAGTGCATCCGACATATCCTCTACCGTCGGTCGCTTCGGTGCTCCCTTCGATAATAGGAGCTTCGCGCCATGCGTCGAGGTTTCCGGCGAGTATAAAACCGATATCGTTCCATTAGACAGTCCCGTAACGATCTGGTTGATCTTGGGGTGCCAGACTACCTTCACCGGGGTTGCCTCCATCTCGACCTCCTTGACGACACTCAGGTCCGTTCGGCTGAGGAATAAAAGCTGTCCTGGTCCACCTTTTGATGCGGCACCGACACCCGTAAGGACACATTTTTCGTCAGGACTGAACACTGCATTCGTGCCAGGGTAAAGCGTGGTTGTCTCGGGACGTGTCGCCACAGGTTTTTTGAAGGAACGAATATCCCATACTGAGATGTCGCGTTTCAGGAGGGCTGGGTCGTTCAGGGAAGCATCACATACGTTTAACAGTGTCATCTCCTCCTCGAGTGAGGACCGTCCGGTTGTCCACAGAGAATACGACGGAGGCAGTCTCAGTCGACTTTGCGTGAGCACCTTCAACGGTCAGGTTTGGGCGTACAAAATTAGATGAGGACTGCCACATATGTAGCGCGCCGTCCAGGCAAGCTGCAAGAAAAACCATTATTAAGATATTATGGAATTAGTGTCGTGGACGTACCACCACTAATAATGTTTCCATCTGGAGAGTAGGTACACGCCGTGACCTTGGTCCGTGCTCCGCGCTCCTTCGACTTGACAACAATGACTGTCTTCTGCTTGCGCTTATTCTCTACGTCCCATATCCTAGGAAAATTCGTATCTATTGCGGAGCAAGAGTAAAAAAAGTAGCCTCACCTGATAGTCGAGTCAACTCCACTCGTAATAAAGACCTGTTGATCTTGTGGGTGCCACGAACATGCCGTCAACTCAGCGACGTGCCCACTATAGCGATAGTGTTAGCATCGCATCACACAACTCCCAATGATGAGTCGTACGCAGTGTGCTTCATGTCTCTGATGTACATATCACCCTTGATAAAAGTTGCCCTGGAATTGTTTGTCACATGCCATTCTCGCGAGGAAACCGATCACATACACTTCTTCACCATCTCGATCATAGAGTCTGGGTTGGAGAGTGGCAGGAATAACGAGGAACTGCTGCCCATTGTTTGAAAATTTCGTGTCATTGACCTAATGAAAGGTATGAGGATCGTTTTTGCTCCAACTGGAGGTCAAGGAGCGGACACACGTAATAGCTGCCTGCTGGCTCCCATGTCTTGAAGGACCTCGGATGAGAAGTCATTCCACCAAAATCCCAAAGCTTGCAGTCGTAATCATGTGACCCGCTGAGCACGCGTGCACCACTCGGGTCAAGTGCAAGGGATGAGATGACTTTGGTGTGCTCTTTGAGCGTTGCCTCATGAGTGACAGGAAACTCAGGCGGGGCGGAGAGCGAGGGAGAAGTGGGGTCATACTCGGGCTCATCTTCTGCATCTGCACTTTCATCCGATGCCTCTTCTGGCCCGTCAGAAAGCATGAACTGCTTTGTGGAGGGAACCGGCGCTGGCTGGCTGGCTTCTGGAGGGTCGCAGGCAGTCTTGCTCGGCCCTGGTTGAGGAGCCTGTTGTACCTGTGGATGAGAGGCAGATGGTTAACACGAGGCATAGATGGACGAGTCTAGTATGGCTACTGACAGGGACACCCTGTCTCTTCGCCACGTCGAAGCGGGATGGATCAAGGTCTCGTTTTTTGGTGGTCTTTCCAAAGCCTGATATCCCCATAGCCGCAAAGACATCCATGTCGGCCATAGCGTTGTCGGTGGTTGCGAGATAGTCGTGGTAGGGTGGCAGAGGTCGCCCACGACGTGTGCATGTGCATACTCCGACCACCACCCCCTGTAATTAATTACCGAATGCTAGACATTCACCACGACAACCTCATCCATCACCACATCCAGCAACAGAGACATGTTGAAGCGACAGCGCCCGGCGACACCACCTCCCTCGTCGCTCGGTGACCCTCCTTCGTTCCTCCTCGACGTTCCCAGCAGGCCACTTCAACCATCCGTGGACCCATCTCAACCCCATTCCAAACGGCAGCGCATACGACCTCCGCCGCTAGACGGTGCACTTCGGGGGTGGCTTGAATCGGAATCCGCTGGTCCACATTGGGAAAGCGACGGCGAAGAGGACTGGATAGAAGATGCGCACGACGTGTTTAAGCCGTTGCTACCGACGACGACGACAGCAGATCAGTACAAGGACGCAAACAGTCTCCTTCATGAGCTCCATGTCATTAATCAACACAGGCTGCTGTTCGCTCACTCGCCTCGGGATCGGCGCCTGAACCCAAGCCATAGAGTACCGCTACCCACCGCGCACGCACACATACAAGACCCTTTGGCGGGACAGAAAACAGCAGCTTGGACCGATGGATCACCTTATCACTCCCCATCTCCACAACTTGCTCGTGATGGACCAGCAGGCCGAAGTTGCATGGAATCTGCAGAGGGAAAAGGACTCGTCGAGGAAGTCCAATGCGTGCGTCAACGCTATGAGGACGCCAATAGGTATTATCCCTTCTTCTGATAACAACTGAACTCGTACTGAACCACAATTTCAGATTCTTGGGTTCGTTATTCCTTTCACGCAGACGTGAGGTGGAAGGGATTACTTCCTTCGTTGACCCCAGTCCGGGCAGTTAACACCCACTCACCCGTATGGATATTATCTGCAATCAGCCTCGACCCTCTTGCTTTGCATCGCCTCGTCATGACATTGCGATTTCAGCTCCATGCTCGAATGTATACACATACTGCATATTGACAATAGGGTATTCACGACAGCTATATCATGCATACCTTTGAATTATTACCGACGTGTCTCAGTAGTCGACAAGAGCGACAAATAACATTGTTCGTATCTACTCAACCGCCTCCGATACACGCTCGAGTCCCAGTTTCACCTCACGTCCAAGTGCGCGACCGAGCTCTTGTTCCAAAAGAATACCCATCTCTTCATCGTCCCGAGAGTATCGCCAGTCATCCGTTGATGGCATGTAGTCATATCGCTTAGGTCCACTGACCATTCAGTTGGCGAGGTTAAGGTGAATAAACAGTCATCGATTCGGCGTTTCATCCATGTGTGGAAATCGCAGGCGCACCAGTCGCACCGTCATCAAGCAATGGTTGGGGTTTGTAAAGATGAAAGGTGAAAAACGGGTGCTCGGTCATAGAGAGTTGGACGAACCTGACGGGGGACGAAAGCCAGATTTGCTTGTTTGGGGGCTGCTTATTGATCACATATGTCCCATTCGAACCAAGGTTGAGCGTTAATACGCCACTCTGCAATGATATCCGTGAGCGGCTTCTGGTATTGTGCTTCGTACCGCCATGTTTCGTCGAGTTCATGGGCTGGAGTAGTCACCCCGCAACTTACGTGGTAGTCAACTTCAAAATTCTCGTCGCTCATCTCGTCTAGAAGGTCCTCTAGTCGCTCGAGCAGAGAAGCCATGGTTACGTCGGCGAGCACATGGTACCGATCCATGGGCAAATCACTGCAATGAATTAGTGTTCAGGTCGCCAATGAACACAACGCAAGGGTTCTCAAATATTACCCACCTGTGAGTGATATGGGGCGCAGGTGTACTTAGTGCTCGTCTGCACAGACGACTTTGCAGCGTGTGGGTGAAATCCCCTGGAGAGGTATGCCTGGTGGGCAGCATAACAGCCTTGGCCGTTGACAGGAGTACAACGTTCTCGGCACATGACAACGTACGTTGCGATAAAAATCTAGGAAGAGTTCGGGAGAGCATGGTAATATCTAGCAAACCGCGGAAGATTGAGGTAGCAAAGTAATAATCAGGCCCAAACACGACGCGGGATCAGATGTCGGACGCTTGGATGTGTGTTAGTGAGAGGGGTGTTTTAAAACGATAAGTGACGGAATATGTAAAAGCAAGACACCATCGCTAGCACACAATGACGAGTGGTATGCATTGTTGACTATGTGCTAGTTACTGTCTACAGCGTAGTCGGAATGGTAATCAACACCGCTAAAACTCAGGCTGATGAACCTTTGCCATCTCCTTCCCGAGACACCCAGTCGAGCCAAGATCCCTCATAATTGATGATACTATGCAAGAGTTGATTAGTGTGTGTATGTCAGAAGACGGGGACACCCACTTTTCGTAGCCATTTCTTCTGGCGATATCACACGCAGAGGCACTCCTCTTGCCACTTCTGCAATAGAAAACAACTTCCTGAGCCTTGCCTGGCTTGTCAAAGCCGTGCTGGCTGCGGAAAGCCTGAGCGTTCAAGTTCAGGGAGTTGGCAA
>JBBPKW010000024.1:8367-26501 GCA_038089475.1 Boletus aff. vermiculosoides | reverse complement strand
GTTGGTAGCACTGAAAGTGGGAGGTTCACGGATGAGGGAATAGACCCCTGCACCACTTCGTCGGGCTCCCGGACATCGATCAGGTAAGCATCCTGGATGAGAAGTATTTGGAAGTTGCGGTTGGCAGAAAAGGTGAGACCATACGTCACTAGGACTGAGAGTTTTCGGCTTGAGTTGCTCGTAGGTGAGAATGGGACCTTTCCAATTCTCCTGCAGCTGGTCATTGAGTTTGCGCGCAGCTTTAAGAGCCTGTTTGTCGTTGGTATTGGAGGACTGGTACCGAGCGAGGAGCCACAAGGACGGTGCTGCGGCGTTGTGCGTGAGGATAGCAGGTCGAACGGACGAGCGTGTAGCGCTGATCAGTACTGTTCGGAACATCTTCAATATTTGTGTTGTATTACACTATTAGCCTTTTTTTTTTTCTTACATGAGAACATCATGTGCTATCTATCAGCGGAGCTTTTACTTCGGCATTTTGCGATTGGATGAGCAGAAATGCCGCAGTGATCTGTCCTTCCCACTTCCTCCTTCCCTCACTCTTCCGCTGCTCCTCCATCCTCAGACTCGATCACCACACAACAATCCATCCAACACTCACAGGCGCTCTCTCGATGATGTGGGTAGACATGCTTTCCAGTGACACGATGTAACACAAGTGGGAGCGTAGTTCTCAGAACACTTGTGTTGCATCGTGCCACCAACATCCTCCCCACTGCGTGCATAAGCCTGTCTTCTGCTCTCCTCTCGTCATCCACCTTGTTACCACCTCCTTTATCTCAACTGCATCCTTTGGTCGTCCAAGTTCCCCGTGTCATTGGTCATGGCATCATCTAATCCTGGTGTTTCGCATCTCATTCATATTCACCCTCTGTTTCACCTAACCCCGCCTTTGGCATCCCACCATCACCTGACTTCACTGCACCACATGGTAGAACAGATTCGACATTCCCGCGCAACCGTCCAGGGCCGACAGGATTCTTTTCAAATCTCGACCGCCTGAGTGGCACGTGCTGTCACCTCAGTCACCGGTCAGCCGGGGCAATTTTCGCAAGGTCGAATTTCCAGGGGTGGGGACGCGCGGGCGCGGGGTGATCCGATTGCATCTCCTCGCCATTGTTAGCTATACGCCGCGGTGAGTGGGATTTCCCTGGCATTGAGCTGCAACGGATGTATTTCTGTCTCCTGGAACATTTGAACACAAATCAGACCATCTTCTCTCTGTGAACCGCTCCTTTCTTGATGCATTTTATAATTTTCAATTATTTTCCATATGTAAGTCTAAATCGGGGTATGCCGAGATGGGTAGTAATGTCCCTCGCTCAAACTTCCCTGGTCAGCCACTTTCTCTGCCTGCGTTATCTCTGTCGCCATCCCTCTACCCAGCCTGAGCCATCCAGTGTCGGCGCAAACATGAACAACTCGACCGGTAGCATGTCAATGGCCATGACTCCATGGCTGCATTTCGGAAACACAGATTACCTTATTTTCCAAGCTTGGCACCCTTCATCATATGGTGCGATCACTGGCACTTGCATAGGGTTGTTTTTGTTTTGCATCTTGGAACGTTGCCTTGCTGCCTACAGACGTGCTCAAGAATTACACTGGAGGGCTAAGTCCGCGGCTAGTTGATTTCTCTCGCTCCCGATTCCTGACTATACCGGCTAGAACAATCCTGATGTCAACCAGGGTGCACTCTAACTCTGACAAGGGGGATAGCGCCGAAGCCTTTAGAGAGGGTGCCGTCTCTGCACGCAAACGACTTGTTCCTCCGTTCATGCCCTCTCACGATATCCCACGCGGAGTGATTCAAGCCACTCAGTCGACTTTTTCGTACGCCCTCATGTTGGCTGTCATGTAAGTATGGTTGATTTCTGTACATGTTCGAAATCTCAAAGAAAGAACGTACAGGACTTTCAATGGTGCATATATCATATCCATCATCCTAGGGCTTGGTATTGGAGAGGTCTTGGTTGGACGCATCGGCCGCAAGCAGAAGTCGATTGACAATGATGCCTTCCCGAAAGTCACAAAAACCTAGTGACCTGCGATCACTCTTTCACATGTCGCCTTTGGTGATAGGTACCTCGAGGATTATCCGCTGTCTGCGTTTGCTGTCATGTAATCTCCCAGCATAATACGGACTAAGGAAACTGCAGTTCTTACGTCGCATAACAATGATATTTCTGATGGAAGTCTGAGGTGCTTTTCAGTCACTTGCACGAACTCTCAATCGGTCCAGAATCCTTGGGTTGTAAACCCTGGACCCGGAGGGGACAGGAATATTCGAACCGCGGTAGACCGTTGGGTTCATGGATTCCTGCGCCCGAAAGGTCCAGGTCTCAGTTTCGAAAATGTGTGCCGCCAGATCGAATGTCGGACCGGTCGTTCCTTACATATGTTAACTTTTTATAGCGCGGGGTAACGTTTGCTCACGCGTCCGTTGGTGTCCGATGTCCTCCTACTTTGTCCGCTTGCTGCTCGCGGTATGAGGTCCAGGTCCATCTAATAGGACACTTGTACAACTACTTCGAATCCATCATTCACGGCTGTGAAATACGAGTGACATGCGGGTCCAGGGGTGCCCGTAGTGCTGTGGGATTGGCAACCGTGCCTCCTCTTTGCCTGATGACCTTGAGACTCACACGATGTATGTGAATTGCCATTTGGAGTGAACCAAACAAGACCATCTTCAAGTGAAAAACTTTTTTCACCTGTCAATGAAGTACCTTGTAGGAGATGATAAATACCCGTCAGTTCATGCCTAGACAAGTGGGAATTCCTTCCTAGAGAGCTATTTCGCAAAATGCGTTTCATTTCTGTAGTTCTCACCGCTGCATTCGCTGCTGTTGCAAATGCGCACTTCCAGCTTCAATATCCCCTACCAAGAGGGCCATTTGTTATGAATTCGGAGCCAACATTCTGTGGTCAGTAGTACGCTAGTGCTGAACACTAATCATCTGAACCACGATTGTTGTAGATGGGTATAACAGCGCGGTTTCGAACCGTACTGTATTCCCCATCAGCAACGGGGTGATCAACCTTAACAGCGAACACCCAACATGGACAGGTAATTTTTTCACTACCCCCCAAAGGGTATTTAGACAGGCTAACCCAGTTTTTTTTTTCATCGCGAAGCTGGTGTAATTATTTCTACGACGCAAGACCCAACATCATTTGCCGATTTTAACTCTTCGTCGGGGTCCTATCAGATGGTCGTCCCGTATTTCCAGACGAATGGAGAAGGGATGTTCTGCTTCCCGATCGACATCGCATCGTCTGGTGTCTCTGGTGTCCAGAACGGAGCGAATGTGACTATTCAGGTAATCTTCGACGGGGGCGACGGCATCCTGTATCAGGTTAGTATTACATTCCGATCTGGTGATAAGATCTCAGGACTAATGGAAGCGCTAGTGTGCAGACTTGACACTATCTGCCAATGCAACGGTTCCAAGCACCGCGACTTCCAGCTGTACTAATATCACGGCGAGTGCGGCCGCTTCATCACCGACGGCGACGGCGAGTGCTACTAGCGCCGCTGGAAAGAATACGGTGGCAACCTCTAGTGTTGCTGTACTTGTTTTGGCAGGCCTAGTGTCGTTCTTTTGAAGAGCAAATTTGCGATCAAAGTTTCAGGCAGAAATGTTTATACAAGTAATGTACAGTGTTACGATGGGAAAGAATATTCGGCTATAGTCTTGTTGAAGAAGTTCTTGAAATATCAGAATACGGTTTGATGGTATGATGCTCGCATGTGTATATTCCGCCTATGTGGCAAAACACATCCTTGACGAATCCTCACGGAAATTCCAACGAGTGGGCCAAAGCTTAATGAGATCTAGATACGCTGCGAAATGAATTGTCGAGGCCTAGATAACGCAGATCGCGCGGGAGAGCCGCAAAGTGATGTCGTCAACAACCAGCACAAAAGTGCGAGGCAAGAGCGTGACGTCTGTCCCGTACCCGGAGATGATCAATCCAGAAGACAGCCAGACAACTTGACAAAGAGAGTAGAAATGCAACTTGGAGCATGTTCATGACATTTCATGCCCGCGCTTGGCTTGCGACGCAGTGATGGGCGATAGCTACACATGTACGCCCCTACCGATGATGCCGTAACCAATGAAACAACCGGAGAGGCCACAGGGCATAAGTACACCCCTGCGTCTTCCTCATGCATTCTTATTACTTATCGGCGACGTAGATAGCAAGACAAGCGCGATTCCCGACACGGGTTGGTGAGATCGGCTAACTGGTCAGCAATTTCCCGTCCGTAAGGACTTCGGAAGAGTACATATATGTCGTAGGGTCCAACCGCGCGGTGTGAAATGAAGATAAGAGTGCATCGATACGAATTCGGCTCAGAGTGGGCTAATCAGCCGTCAACGTAGACCAACTGTGAGACCAGGCGGATTACCTCTTATGGCAATGGCGGCGAAACTACCCGGGCCTAATTTGAGAGTCCTCGTGGCCACACCACGCCCGCGCTTACGCATTTGAATCGTTGTGCAGGTCGTCGGAATCATTGATTCCATCGATCAGACACTCGGAAAGCTCACTGCATATCGCCTAGATTTTGTCCCTGGCTGATGACAGGCGGACGTCTGTCTATGCTCTTCCCATCGATGCCACGCTGATTCTCATTCGTAGGGCTAGGGTACTACGTGGAATTTGCGCTTATGGATTTCATATCACGGCGGTATGTTTCGGTTGGGTCTACGGAGCCTTCGCAACACTCCGACGATATGGGTGTCAGCCATCTGTGCCCACAACAATTGTCGACAAATATTGACGTTTCTCTTCGGCACGTCCGATAATGTTGCATGACTAACGAGTTAGTTACTAATATATCTCACCACTAGCAAAACATGCAAGTCGTACTGACTGCGACATCGGAGGCTGATCTCCGCGATAACTGGACTCAGCGAGGGTTCGTGGCGGTTGCCCAACATCATGTTGATTGTACGCCCGGAAGGTACGGTGCGGACTCGCGTATTCGTCGCTCGTCATCCCATTCGCAACCGAAGAGCGAGTGGCAGTGCACAATTGATTCAGGGGCTTAAAGGGGCGTCATACCGAACAGCATGCAGCTTGATTCCGCAGTCCCTGATCAGTAACGGCGCCGCAGCACAGCGCACTTCCTCTCACGGACTCGTCCGAGGCCTTGCGTCGGTGCCATGAGGTGGTTTCGTCGAAAGCACGATCAACCTTGGGAGGTTGTAGGATGCGAGACGGTAGAACCCGTGCTGATGTTCGATGAAACAGGTGGTAGTCATCCCGCGATCTCGAGGGGTACCCTCTCATTGTCTCTCCCCAGAAGCTGATATCGTGCGCATCGGGGCAAATGACACTTGCAGGAAGTACATCTTTGATTTCAAGAAGCACGTTCCGGACGGGAATCAATGTGCCAACGCGCTGTTATTCTCACAACAGCAACTATTACAGGAGGTTACGAAGAAACATTACAATATCTTGCTCCTAGAGGGGTGACTATTCCTTTCCAAATCTTCCGGTCCTTCGTAATGAACTGACGATAACTGGACACAGCTGGACGTTGACGCGCTTACGGCAGGGAAAGCAGCATCGATTAGAGGTAGATTATATTGGGCGCGCAGGATATGTATTGGGGAAACCCCCTGCCTCGCGACGACCCCCTTTCATAGCCGTCCTGCAAGGACAACGTTTGCTTTCGTAACTTATTCAACGTGTGTTATCTCCCAGTCGCCTCTCCTGTATTTGTATCTCATCCTCGTGGGTTCGTTACTTCATCCCAAGCACATATATTTGTATTTGCTCAGCGTATCAGGTCCGTTAGGAACGATCTGACTGCGAGACAAATATTGAAGAGGTGATGATCACGCATTTCAATGATGAGAAGCGTAACAGATGGTGATATTACCTCAAGACCTTCATTTTAATTTGGAAGTGCCTCGTGTATGTCTTCTTTGGCGAGACGGACCGATTAATTCACCTCGGGAGAGTTGTGGAGGCGGAACAAGAATATCGGACGTGAGTTATGCCACAACCGGTAGGCTCGTATATAATGGCAGTCGTAAGCCTCCAGATCCCTCGGTTCACTTCCTTTGCTGATGCACTCGAAGCTCCTTGCTAGCCCACTCGACATGGTCAACTGCTTCACTCTCATCTTCTCCCGCCTCTTCGGCAAACAGATCGAGGTCACTCGTCAGAACATCGAGATTGTCGCCCAAGGCAGTGATAAGTGCAGTGTCAAGAGCTGTTCGGGTCCGGCGCGCACACATGACACGCTGGTCAAAACGACACCCATGATGGTCGGCCCTCGTGTTGCGCACACTGAACAGTTTCTTTGCAAAGGGGGTGTCGACGCTCGCAGACTTGTCGATATATCCCGCAAAGGGCTATATTCCCTAGCAAAGACGATGGGCGGTAACGTCCTGTTGGAGGAGCAGTACGTTCTTCCCCGCCTGATCACTTCAGAATGATCAACGCGCCCCATTCCGACACAGATGGGACTGTATCATTCGTCATGCTAGACTCCAAAAACGAGATGAATTCAAAGTCATAGTGAGCACACATTCTCCGCTGTGTGAATTACTTGATGGCATTGAACGTGCGTTCAGGTTCACTATCATGCCACTGTGGCGCGGTCAGCTTGGCCAGATGCGCAGAGACCGGTAGAAATTGAAGCCGCGAAAGGCATCAGAGGGTTAATGACCGTTTTGGACCGGCATGCAGAGATCTGCTGATCTGCTGCATGATACTCTACCTTTCTTTTGTTTTTGGGTTTTAGAGGGGCTCAAGGGGTTTCAATCATCGGGTATGTGTATCGTTATGACATCCGGGGGCTTATCTCGACTTGTACAACAAACATCATCACTTACGACTAGAATGCAAAAGTAACGACGAGCAGCGACTAATGTTGTACCATCACTTACCCTAGCGTACAAGTACACTACATACAGGAGATAGACCACAGCGACGATAATAGATTTTGGCGATTTCAACAATTCTATGCTGATTTTTCAATGCGGCTCTCCGCCCTGCTGGCATACCCAGTCCACGACTGCAGTTTCATTAATTACCGGCTGAGTCAAACCTGATCGGTGCGTACCTCGTCATAGAGCGCAACAGCTGGTGTGCCCAAGAGTTTCAGACCCAGCCATAATATTCCAGCTGTCATGCCACTTCCACAGGATGTGGTAATCGGACGCTTCCCCGTCAAGACCATCTGCGCGTGGTCAGCTCCAATAGCATTCGCGAGGGCTTGCCGTAACTCAGGTTCGGATGAGAAAGTGGTATACTGGATCGAGGAATTGGGTGCTGTGTGAGTTTTGAGAAACACATTGAACGGGAGGGAAAATGAATGGGGTATGTGTCCCGAAGATAGACCAGGTCGCGGCTCTGGGTCAGTCCCAAGGAAACTACACGTTATCGTGGATGAGGACACGGTACAATATGCAATGCAGTAAAAATTCACATACCGGCCGGAGGAACGTGCGTCAACAACCAGTTCTACAGCGGGGTCTGACGCTGGTTCCAGAAGCGAGTTGGCTACCACCTGTTCATAGGCTGCCATCGGTTCTTAGAATGAATGCGATTGGTCGATAGTGTAAATGAAGTCTCACAGCGGATAGTTGCTCCATCGAGCACAGGAGTGGGATAGGTGGACCTCTTCTCCCCTGTTGGCGGGACGCTCTCAGTTTCAAAACCCTCTGCCTCCCAACGTGGCAGACCACCATCAAGGATGCTGGACTTTTGATGGCCGAACGCCCTGAACATGAAGAGTGCACGAGGCGAGGAGAAGACTCCGTGTGTATCGTATCTGGATCATCATAATCTATTTCTTGGGCTTTCTCTCGGCTGAAAAGGAACTCACATTACCACATGGGAGTTGGGGTGGATACCAAGTCTCTCTATCTCGGAATTGTTCAACGTTGAGAAAGACTGGACGGTATGAAAAACGAACCACACGCGTCGGCAAACAATTGCTCGGAGGGTATCATGTGTTTTAGGCCGAGTTCATGAGGGCTCGCGACTTCGTCGAGGTCCAAGAAGCGTGCACCAGGGATGCGCTTCGCCTGGAACTCTTGGAGAGGTCTCCGAGGGGAGTTGGGCATGAACCAGCTAGCATCGAGGACCGCGACGCTGCCTGAGGAAATCACATCGCGCAGATTGGATGGCGAGAGCAGATACGGAGCCGCCGCCGCCGCCGTAGACATGAACCTTGGTGTGGATGGGACAACGGTCCTCCCGAGGCGGAGCAAAACGGGCAGCATAGTGAGTATAAAGAGTTTATTTATTTATTTTTTTCGCGACAGACAGGTAGGTAAGTCCCGATTGGGTCGTCCTTGGAACTCGACGTGCTCGAGCCATATCTCGTCGAGGAGCATCTCCAAGTCCACAAGGACGACCACAACGATGCCGTCTGATCAGAGTACCTGGTTGATTGCCATCCCAAATGACGGCGATGCAGAAGGACTGCTCCCAGAGATCGCGCCAAAGCTCGCCCAAGTTGCTCGGTCCTCGCACACAGCCGCTGCCGAGTTCGCCATCCCTGCGTTCAAGGTGCATCTCCCTTTGTCGTCCCGCGTCCACCAAGCAGTGCTTATTCAGCGCCGAACTCGTAGACTGGCACCCTAGATTCCCTCATCACCCTCTCCGAGGAACTCCCAAAGCAGGACGCGTTCTTCACTTCTACTGTCGCGAAGACGGTCGACACTTTGCGCAACCTACTAAATAATGACCCTGCAAAGCTTGCACAGCACATTTTGGTTAGCGAGCGAAGCACCGATGATTACATTCTTAAGGGTTGGCGATGGAATGAAGGCAGATACGGCGTGCAAAGGAGCCTGCGAGAGACCGTCGATGTTCTCAACAGGGTAATATCACGCATTTCCACCCCACCCCATCTCATTCATATCAATCGCTGCATGCTAATCACGCGTTCAGGACATGGCATCCATTGATAACATGATGAAGTCTAAACTGAACAACTACAACCTTGTCAAGGGGTCCCTCGTGCAAATGCAACGAAAGAAGACGTGCGTTCATGCCTCATGTTACTCTCTAGCCCCGTAATTGATGCTTTGCACCCAGGGGCAATCTCTCCGTGCGGTCTCTTGTCGATGTCGTGTCGAATGAAGACATGATACAGAATTCAGAATACATGCAAACATGTCTAGTCGCGGTACCAAAGTAAGGTTTCGTGACCACGTCCTTCTCATCTTTTCTACTTGCACATAACTCATCCTCTTCGATCCGCAAGAACTCTGACGAAAGAGTGGAATACGAAATATGAACGTTTGACGGGAATGGTAGTCCCGCGTTCGTCATCGTGAGTTACCGTGATGTCACGATGCCAGCACGTTTCTGATCGTTGCATGCCGCAAACAGCATGATTGCATCTGACGATGAATATACCCTCTTTGGTGTCGTGATTTTCAAGAGGGTGCACGACGAGTTTGTGCAGAAATGCAGAGAGAACAAGTGCGTTGATCCGGGCAGAATGAATATGAAAAGCTGTCAAACTGAAACCAAAGCGCCACAGATTCATCGTGCGTGACTTTGTGTACTCGGAAGAGCAGATAGACAAACAGCGAGAAGAGCTCGAGGTGGCGGATACTACCGAAAAGGAGCTTTGGGTGAGGAGCCACCCAAAGGAGTCCCTGGGCTATACTTACTTTTCGCTCTCTAGACGGAACTGTTAAGGCTGTCTAGGACGAACTTCTCGGAGTCCTTCCAGCTCCTGGTACACCTCAAGATCCTGCGGTTGTTCGTAGAGAGCGTCCTCCGATATGGTCTACCTGCGAACTACGTTGGACTTGCCATCAAGGTATGGGACATTCCTTGCCCTTTGGAGCTATGCTGATCGCCCACTCACCATAGCCCGATCCAAAGTCAACCAAGAAGACGTTGTCAGTCCTGACAAACCAGTTTGCATACCTCGCCCCTCGTTCCGGCCGATCCAAGAAACAGAAAGGTGGCGGAACGGACGAGTTCATAGGAGAGTATCAAACACTCCTAGAGCAGGAATTCTTCGATTTTGTGTTGTACGAGGTACCATGGATCATTTTGTGACACTGTTTCCATGTATCATACCAGTTAAATAGCTTTTATTAGCGGAAGGATAACAATATGGCCAACCCACTATTGTAGAAACTATCTGCCTATGTAATGTACAAAAAGCAAAAAGGGAAACAGAACCGCAGAAGATAGAGCAGAGAGACACAGCGACACAATGTGGCAATCCGGACATAGAAAAACAAAGATACTGGATAGAGGCTGTCAGATCCAACGATAGCCTTACCAAGGCTAGGTGCATCAATTTGGTAGTCGTGTGGGCATCGTGGGGCAAGATAATTGATGGATGGCAGAAGCGACGTGACGGTCTGTCCGTCAAGTATGTGCGATCGTGAATGAGAAAAAATGGGTGAGTGAGAGACTAGTTCAGCCTTGAAAGAGAGAAGCGATATGTAGGGAAATGATGCTGTTGTGTGGTGGAGATGATGTGAGTGTGGTAGCATAACAGAGACGGAGTGATGATGGATGCGATGGGACGGGGTACCAGGTGGAGATGGAAATCTCCTGATACATGTTCCCAGATAAATAGAAATCCTGAATGGATAGGAGTCCCATGACAAGTGAGAGAGACGGAGACAAAGAATAACAGTCGGTTTCGGAAGGAATACCACATTCCCTCTGGAACAGGGTAGTCCACCATGTCAGTGCCTTTTTTCTCTTCCGCGGTAAACTTGGTCTGTTCTCGGTTTTCATCTTTCGTTTTTCTCCTTTTGTATTTTGGAAGAGCTGGGGGGGTAAAATAAAAATGTCGAAAGGGTGCGTACGAACAAGGGCGACCCTCAGAGCCCAAGGTTCGACATCACCCGCGACACCTCGTCCACAACTTCCTCATCCATCACCCTCGCATTTCTCTGGGCAGAAGACCCGATCACGGCCGATGGCCTGGGCGCATATACACTAGGGAACGAGGGTGCGGTGGCGCTCGTCGGACTCGAATTCCCCCCAGTACCTCCCCCTGTAGACGTTGTGGGTGATTCTGGAGGTTGAAGTCGCGAGGAGCCCTCGGTGATTCGCGAGAGGGAATACGTGAGATCAAGGGACTGTGCGCGATTTTGAAGAGATCGAGGTTTGGAAATCTGTTCCTTGATCTTGGACTCAAGGAGGGAATCAGAGCCCCGTTTCAGTGCATCCTCGGTATTCCGGGTTCGGGATGTGATTCCTGAGCCCTATAAAAGATTGATCCGGTGAGGCAATGAACCCGGAAAGAAAAAAGTAAAAACCTACGATTGGCGGTAGTGGTGTCCAATAATCAAGCCCCGTCCCAGGCGGCCCGTATGCTGATTGTGAATCCTCATGTTCCTCGAGGTCGTAGATATATGCAGGAGCATTGAACAGCGCCTTTACATCTGGGGATGAATTTGCCAACCTCAGCCGCCGATCGCCGAGGATCTCCGACGAGCGAGTCAGCTCGACTGACTCTGCGGAAATTAAATAATGAGTCTCCAGTTCGTGTAGAGCCATATTTACATGGGAGTAGCGGATCAAGCGGAAAGAGGAGAAGTTGAACTCACCATGCCTTCTTGCAGTCGAAAGTACCTTGCTATCGAAGTGTGGGAATGCCTCGGCAAACGAGTCGCCCCTCTTGTGTGTGTGCGCCGTCGGCGAAGGGTACACCCTTACATTATGATTTAACAGGAATTGCTCGAGCATCTCCCTTGCCGCGAGTAGGAAGTCACTGTTCGACCTCTGACACCTAAATTTGAAGCTATATTCGCCCTGCGATTGAATCTGCGCCGTTTGCGGCGAGGCTTGAGAAGTGGATGGGTGGTCTAGTGAGGTACTAGAACCATTCGTAGAGTGAATGGGAGCGGGGGGTTTGAGATTCGGTGTGATCGATACTTGAAATTCACGTTTGACACGTTCGACAAATGCGACAAACTCTGGGGAGGCACAGACCACCGGTAAATCGAGACTAGGTGGTACTGCCATGTCCGCCTCGAATGGAACATGTTCCTGTTGATGGTAAGATAAAGCAGGGTATGCGAGGCAAAGAAAACTAACCAGTAACATAGCAGCAGCAATCTGCACTTGGCTCTCGGGACCGAAAATCGTCACGACATCCGAAGCCGTTTCTTTATCCGGGAACCGCACACGCGAGTTGGTCTTCGACTCGATATCGTGTATAAAGATAGCTTTTTCACCAAGCAATGTGCGGTGGTATCGGCGGGGGATCGATAGGGTCTCATTGACATAATCCTTGTCCTGGGGTCAGGTAAATAGGTTGCTGTACATGCCGCGGCGACTCAACGCACCTTTGGGTTTACAATCTCCATAACCGATTGCTTCAGATTATCCAAATTGATTGCATTCTTGGATGGCGTTCTCGCCACGACGTTATCCTCATTATCGTTATACCCGCCCAACGCAGCAAACTCTTCTGCATTCGAAAACTTGACGTAAACTCCATACTTCTTCATAATCCTCTGAATATTCCTTCCTCCGATACCGATAATACGCTTATGGTATGCCTCTGGAACATGGAAGGATATCTCAGCAGGAAGCTCCTCTTGTAGAAGCGTAAGACCAGTCAGGATTGAGGCATCGGAGCCGGAAAGGTCGATAAGAAAGTTGTGGTCGTTAAACGTCTCAAACTTTATCTTGACGGATGCTGATTGCATGATCTTATTTATCTTGCCGTTCTTCTTGCCTGAGATGAACTCGCGATGTTCATTGGCGAGTTCAACCTGAAAGCGAATTTCGTGGTGGAATGCCTGTTGTTTTGTGCGGTGTGAACAATCGCGAATCTATTGAGAAACAAACAAAAACGCGCCTTCACGAGATCCAAATCCAAGATCATGTTGACGGCCGCTCGGACTTCGTACTCGAGACCGTGCATCTCGAAACACATACTCTTGAAGACGACCTCTGCGCCAGTCGTGAGCGAGATCTGCTTCAAGAGTGTCGTCACCTGCGAACTGTTGAGTGTCGCGGGCGGGAGGAGCACGTTGAATTGGATTGGGAGAAGCCAGAAAGACGCGACATAATATTGACAAGCCTGATTGTACGAGATGAGACAATACAACACGAAAGAGACCAAAATACACACAAGTTGCATTACCCCTCTGATCGTCCTCTGGACATTGACGCGGTGATCGCCATATACAGTAATCAAGCTCGTCGAACTGCCGATGGGTGGGAACTGGATAAAAGTCGCATTATCGGACATGACGGACTTGAGGTCTTCTGCCCGATCAAGGACCATCCAGTCGAGCTTGCGAGGAACGATGACAGTGTCGCGAGAGATAACGCTCTTACTCTGTGCACAATAAAGTTAGCAGGGCTTGCAAGCTTGCGGACGTGAAACGAACTTTGTTTGCAGAGAGCTGGAACAGCATATCTCTGGCTCTCTGAACGCCAAAAAACTCTCCAGTGATCCATATGATGTTTGGATTATGAGCCTGCTGGTGTTGACTGCCTTGAGCCTGGCCAGACTGGGTACTGCCATTGGTGGCGACCGAGGACGAGACGATATCGGAACCAACGAGACCCTGGAGAGGGGAAGGGCAATAGATATTGGTGGCAGTCTCCTCTTGAATGGATTGAAGGACATGGCGTTTGCGGCCGGCAATGATGGCATGTAGTTTTTGATCAATTTCACAAGGTTCTGCATGCAAACCGCTCTATAAATGGAGTGAGGGAAAGGCGAGGAGAAAAAAGGAGGGAGACGGACGAGTTCATCCAACATGACCAAGAGCCTGACCCTTGCCAACTCTGTCGCGTCACCTTGACCGGTGACGACGAGCTCACAAACACGCTCGGTTTCGAGACCGGTCCAACCTGCGCTGGAGGAAATGCCGTCGGGAGGTGTTCGGCTTGAGAGGGAAAGAGGGGAGTTCACGACGGCGATGTGGGCATAGGTGAGAGAGGCGATTTCGTCAAGTTTGCGGCGTACGTCGGGTTTAAGTGTGGGTTTTGAGGAGGAGGAGTCAAGGATGTCAGAACGGGGCACCTTGATGGCGGTGCGATGCTGAAGAGGGGGGGTGAGCAAGAGGGGTCAAGCAGGAGCGGCGAGAGAGGGGACTGACTTGGACGGGGCTGTCTTTCAGGAGAATGCCACGGGCCAGCATGACCTGTTGGTATGCGCCAGTGATGTAAAAATTCCAACTACGACCGCCGTCTGAGAGGAGGTAGGAGAGTTGAACGTTGTGGAGAGACCTTGCGAGGATGGCGAGCTTCTCCACAGTCTCGGAGTCAGCCTGATTCGAAGGGGAGGGTTGAGTCGCGGGGAGGGGGAGGGCGGAGGGATAGTTTTCAGGGAGATGTTGGATGTGGGGAGGGAGACGGGGGTCATGGGCGTCGAAGGAGGAGGAGGGTGAGTGAAGATGGCGGGGCCTGCGGGGGTGGGTGAAGGATATGGAATAGATATCCATCTCTGGTGGGTGATGGTAGGGGGAGGAGAACAAGTGCGGGTAGCGGGCGGAAGAAGAAATGAGGGGGTATGCTTCTCTCGGATTAGGAGGAGGGTATTCGCTCCTCAGCGCCAAAGTCGCCCTCACTGCGGACTGAACAACGCAGTACGGGTCGTTTGCGGGTCTGGCACGGATGTCGTTGTCAACGGTGGGTCGGTGACGCGCTCTACTCGATGCTCGTCGGGCTCGTCGTCGTCGTCGTGGTTAACGTTGTGCGATGGAGATTCTTTTTCTGGCTGTCGATTGTCGTTATTATTTTATTTTATTATAAATGTATAAATAATGTAATATTATTAATCATACAATCACGATCATGTCCAGCCAGTCTGAGGAGTGGTCCGTTCTCCAGGTCCGTGCCCATCCCCATCATCGTCGAGCTCGTCGTCCCTGCCAATCCTGACCCGCCCCGCAGTCGATCCACCCGACGATCTGCATCTCCAACGAGGATGAGATCGTCACCCTTCTCGTCCCCGTCGAGCTCGGCCTCGACACTCCCCTCCGCATCTTCCCCGTGCCACACGACACCTATCTCTCCTCCTCTTCCTTCTCCGTCCCCGCCAATATCCCCTCACACACTACCTCCCTCTCCGTCCTTCCACCCCTCCACCTCCGCATCGTCCTC
This sequence comes from Boletus aff. vermiculosoides, assembly GCA_038089475.1. NCBI lineage: Eukaryota > Fungi > Basidiomycota > Agaricomycetes > Boletales > Boletaceae > Boletus > Boletus aff. vermiculosoides. The sequence goes on along the minus strand of JBBPKW010000024.1, from coordinate 11,414 downwards.
CCTCCTTTGTACCCCTCCCACGCTCCCCCCATAATCCAATCACTCCAGGCCACCTCCGCCTGGTTACCCCCATCCACACTCGCCCTCATCAAGGAACGAATGACCGCAATGTGGTCTCCAGGAGACGATTCAGGCGTTCTCTATACCTGGGTTGAGTGGATACGCACAGGTGATTTCTTGGCAGACACCGGATTGCTCGCCGATGACATGCGTTCCATCCAGTACGTCATCTCCTTCTCTTCCCTTATTCGCTCATGCCGTCCCATTCTTCCCACCCTTAGAATCCCCCATCCATCCCCACAGCTCCTCCTCGCTCCCCTCCTCGCCTATGCCTCCTCATCTAAATCAGACGAATTTGCGCACGCCTCTTATCTATGTGCGATATGTCTATTAGAGCGCAAGGGCGTTCACTGTCTCGCCCTCTCATGCGGCCACGTCTTTTGTAGAGTATGTCTGGTCGACATGTGGGGACTACATGTCAAGGAAGGTCAGGTCTCTCATGTCTGTTGCCCTGAACCCAGCTGTGGGAAAACCGATGCAAAGGATGTAGATGGTCTCCGTGAAGCGACAGAGGATGAAGTCAGAGCTGTCCTCTCGGAGAATGAGCTCAACAGATGGAAATGGCTCCGCAAAAAACGTGATCTCGAGCGTGATCCAACCATGATCCACTGTCCGATGGAATATTGTCAGGAGCCTGTCCCGAAACCTCAGTCAGATACATCGAGAATCGATGGCTCTGACGAAGATGAGTCCGGCTGGGCGCGTCTGCGCACCTGTGCTGCATGCGGTTACTCTTTTTGTGCTTTTTGTAGACGCACTTGGTATACCCTCATCCATCGTCTCCGTACCTCTGTTGATCATCGTTACTAGGCACGGGCCTCACACTTCCTGCCCACTCCCTCTCACTTCCAAATTCATACTCGATTACCTCTCGGCCCCGCCGGAGTCCTCTGATCGCCATGCCATAGAACGCCGATATGGTCGCAGTAACGTGCTCAGACTCGTCAAGCAGCACGAGGAAGAGCAAGAGAACAGGAAATGGATGGATTCGAGTACGATGGCTTGCCCCGGTTGTGAAATAAGAGTCGAGAAATCAATGGGTTGTAATCATGTGCGTACAACTCTACTTCATATCCTCAACCAGCAGGGTTTCGTGGTACTTGCGACCCCTTTACACTTGTCCCAATCACTTAGAGCATCCTGCACCGTACATTACACCAAACACTTACCCCTGACCACTAACCTCACAGATGACCTGTGCCAAATGTGGAACTCACTTTTGCTACCGCTGTGGTACGAAGATACCCGGAACAAATCCATATCAGCATTTCTCCGCGCCGCATACGCCCTGCTTCTCGAAACTATTTGACCTTGTCCCGAATGCAGAAGATGAGTGGCAGCCAGTAGAAGGTTTCGAGTTTGTTTGATTGATTCTCACATAAACTTGACAATTGTAAGTTGTCGAGGATCTGATCTAAATCAGATGATTGCATTGCGTGGCAGCCGAGAATTTAGTTCCTTTACACCCCGATTGAGAGGAGTCTAAGATGCTCTGAGGTTTGATGGTGTGATGATCTCCTGGGGAATGACATGGACACCCGCATGCAAAAGTCATGTGTCAACAAACATACTATATTCGTAGGCATCTGCAAAGTGATATGTGCCTCGATCAAGGTGCTACATACTGAACTTCTAGGGAATGGTCCCAAGCTTCGCGAGTGTCTGCTACATTGTCCTCAAAAATAATACACCTCATGTTAGGAACTTGAAGATGGGCCTAAGGCTCGTTTTTGTTAAATAAGCATGTAGTTCAGAATCAAAATGCCAAAAAAACACGGTTTTGTCGACACATAGTTGCATACTAAAGCCTCAGCCCTCCACTTGGTGACGGCGCACATGACGAATACCACACACTCTGTCCATGCCCTCGTGCGCCTCCTTAAATCGTCCACAGACCCTCCCTCCACCCCAGGGCCCTTTAAGATCGAGATAGCCTGTCTTGCTTGGTCGGATCCGTCTTTCGGCGCCGGGAATAAGGGTGAAATCATTGGGGAATGGATACTCACCCTGCTTGGACAAGCAAAGAAAACGAGGCATGAAAGGGGTGCAAATTCCATCTCTGATCCCATCGCAGACTCTAGGTATTGGACTTTGCTTTGCTGCGTCCTTACTACCCCCCCTCCAACAACTGCGCGGCCCATAAGGAAGTGGCTCCTTCCCCTGCTGAACCGATTCCAACTCGACACAATCGTCATCGAGTTGCTCACCCTTCACTCCTCGCAAGTACTTGCCCCGGCTCGAGCTGCGCTCGCCGTCCTTTGGCCCTTGGCGGAGAAGAAGATCGGTGTTGATGCGCTGTGGGAGTGTCTCGGTGCTGTTTTCGACGCTTGTGTGGGGTGGGAGTGTGTAGGCGATGATTTGGGTTGGATCTGTTCAGCTGTTGTTACCACATACAGGAACGCGCTAGCAAATGCAGGGAACAAGAAAAAAGTGAGTGTCTCGTCGGTCGTCGGTGAATTGCGGCCAGACCTTGGTAAATCGTGGATCTCAGGGCTGAATCTCTCTCTCATGATCGGCCAGCTCTACAATTCCTTTCTGAACACCCACCTTTCTTCCTGGCTTTGTACCATCTGCACCAGTCCTTCCCTTGTTGGTCCTTCGTCTACAAAACAGCTCCAAGACAGTATATACGCTGCGGGCACAGACACCCTCTTCTCTCTCGAAGCTCTCAAACAGCCGCTCGACACACTATTTGTTGCCTTGTCCTCGTCCGCGTCTCTCATTTCCTCGCTCCTGCCCGTTCTCCCGAAAGTCTTCACTTCTTTTCTAAGCGCGACGCACAGACATAGGTCTGTGCTCTTTGTTTGCGCATCTAGCGCTGTTGGCGGAAAGGAAGAAGTTAGGAAAAGAGGAATGGATTTCGTAGGAAGGTGCTGGACCCTAATTTGGAGTTCTGCGAGCCTTCAAGAGGATTTTGAAGTGGAGAAGTGGAAGTCCGTTATCGGTATTTTCGGGATTGTTGAAAAAGAGCGCCTCTTCGGTGCCCA
>JBBPKW010000023.1:0-52726 GCA_038089475.1 Boletus aff. vermiculosoides | reverse complement strand
ATATCCTGAATTGCGGAAAGGATGACATCATCCTCGGAATCCCTTGGTTCCGATCGATTAATCCAGATGTTCACTGGACAGAGGGAAGGGTAACGATCACCCCTTCTAAATATCGAGACACTGCCGGCGCCAACCCGGAGGTCTTGAAACAGCGATACCTGTTGAGGTATCTGGGGCACGCCGAAGACGAGCATATCGAACGAGAACTTTACGAAGGGTTCCGTTCCTGGATGCCCATCCAACGGGCTCGATTCTTCCGCACGCATGGAGATATACCGGAATTTGTGCTGAAACGGACAACATTGTCCACGACGATCGCACAAAAACAAGACAAAGGCGAAACGGAAATCCCTCTGCCGTTCAAGGATTTCGAAGACGTCTTCATCAAGCATGACATCACGAAACTACCCCCCTCAAGGTCCTATGACCACGCCATCGAGTTAAAAGACTCTTTCGTCCCAAAACGGGCCAAAGCTTACCCGTTGAACCCAAAAGAAACTGCTGCTTGCAAAGAGTTCATCGATGAACATTTGAAAACCGGCAAAATCACACCATCCAAGTCACCGCAGGCTTCCCCTTTCTTCTTTGTACAAAAGAAAGACGGGAAGTTACGCCCCTGCCAAGATTACCGATATTTGAATGAGCACACAATCAAGAATGCCTATCCCCTACCCCTAATCTCTGATCTCGTCGATAAACTGAAGGGCTCCACTGTCTTCACCAAATTCGACGTACGCTGGGGATACAATAACGTGCTCATCAAACCCGAAGACCGATGGAAGGCCGCGTTCCTTACCCCGTTCGGGCTCTACGAACCAGCAGTTATGTTCTTCGGAATGTGCAACTCTCCAGCCACATTCCAGGCTTTTATGGACGACCTCTTTGGCGACTACATCGCCGAAGGATGGCTTATCATCTATATGGATGACCTTCTCATCCACTCGGCGGATGCAAAGTTACACGAGGAACGAACTCGGAAAGTGCTCCAACGTTTCCGGGAACACGAAATGTACCTCAAACTGGAAAAGTGTACCTTTGCCACACCCGAGGTGGAGTATTTGGGGATGATAGTAAGTGACAAGGGAGTACAGATGGACCCCGCCAAACTTCGCGCAATTAACGAATGGAAGACACCTGTGGATGTGCGGGATGTACGATCCTTCCTGGGATTCTGCAACTTTTACCGCCGCTTCATCCCAGCCTTCTCCCATATCGCCAGACCATTGGTGGAGCTAACCTCCAAATCCCAACCCTGGACTTGGGGCCCCTCTCAAGAAACTGTGTTTCGAGCCCTTCAATGCGCTTTCACCAGCAAACCAGTTCTTGCCTATCCCGACCCGAAACTACCCTTCACTATCATGACGGACACCTCGTTGACGGCGTCAGGAGGAGTACTCATGCAACCGGACAAAAACGGGGATTTACATCCCTGCGGGTATATCTCCCACACATTCTCCCCTGCGGAGCGAAACTATGACATTTTTGACCGCGAACTGCTCGCCGTCATTCACGCACTTGAGGAGTGGCGACAGTACCTCCTGGGGTCGGAACACCCTGTAACCGTGTTAACGGATCACAAAAATCTCACGTACTTCAAAGAGCCCCGGAAGCTCTCCCGACGACAGGCCTGCTGGCTATTGTTTTTGCAGGACTTCGACCTATCCTACACCGCTCTCCCTGGATCCCAGATGGGACCGGCGGATGCCCTTTCTCAGAAGGACGCCGTGGATACCTCGGCCGACAACACCGACGTCCAACTCCTTCCCAACGACGCCTTCTCTCTGCAACTTCGCGCTATCGACGTTGCCCTTGCTGAAAAGATTCGGGACTCCTCCCGAACGGACCCAGTGGTCCTTGATGCCCTCCACCGTATGGAGGAAGAACTTCCTGCTGTCGGCCGGACCGTTCCCGCCGACTGGACCTTTGCTGATGGCCGACTATACTTCAAACATCGGCTCTATGTACCCGGAGATGCCCGCTCCGATCTCGTCCGCGCCGTACACTCCTCCTTCAAGGGAGGCCACGGGGGGCATTTACGGACCGTGGCTCTATTATCCCGCGACTATTGGTGGCCCGGCCTTTCCCAGTTCGTTCGACGTTTTGTTGCAGGATGTGCCGTCTGCCAGGCCTGCAAAGTCGTCACTCACCCCGTCAAACCCCCCCTTATCCCTGTTGATATGGCCTGCTCTCGCCCCTTCCAACATATCTCCGTCGACCTCATCTCCGGACTCCCCCCCGTCGGGGGTCTAGACTCTGTCATGGTCGTGGTCGACCATGGGCTTACAAAGGGGGTGATATTGGTACCGTGTTCAAAATCGATCGACGCTGCCGGCGTCGCCAAACTCTTTTTCGATCACGTGTTCAAACGTTTTGGTCTCCACGATCGACTTCTCTCCGACCGAGGACCCCAATTCGCTTCGACCTTTGCAAAAGAACTGGCAAAACTCCTCCACTATGACCTTTCCCTCTCCACGGCCTACCATCCACAAACCGATGGAGAGATGGAACGATACAACCAGGAACTGGAAACGTACCTATGAATCTTCTGTGACGGGATTCCACAGAAATGGCCCGAACTTCTCACGTTCGCCGAGTTTTCCCACAATACCGCGGAACACTCCGTTACCCAGAGATCACCTTTCTCCCTGATGCTCGGATACTCCCCACGGACTTATCCGCGAATTGGCAAAACGACCAACCCTACCCTAGAAACCCGACTCTCGGACCTAGATGAGGCCCGGAAAGAAGCGGAAGCTGCGCACCACCTAGCCCAACTACGCATGAAAGAACGACATCTATCTCGGTTCACCCCATGGAAGATAGGAGATAAGGTCTGGTTGGACAGCCAGAACCTAAAAATACAAGTCCCAAACAAAAAGCTGTCCCCAAAACGAACCGGCCCTTTTGAAATCACTGCCGTCGTCTCAAAAGTGGCGTATCGACTAAAACTACCGCCACAATGGAAGATCCATAACGTCTTCCACGCCTCACTACTCACCTCTTACCGGGAAACCCCGGAACACGGCCCCAATTTTACATATCCAACCCCGGAGATGATCGGAAGTGAAGAGGAATACGAAATAGAAAAGATCATCAATCATCGGGGAAAGCCGAACCGGAGACAATACCTAGTCCACTGGAAAGGATATCCGAATTCGGAATGAACCTGGGAACCGGCATCCCACTTTGGAAATGCCAAGACTATACTGACAGAGTATAAAAGAAGGGTCGGACTCTGAAACCCCTCTCCCTTCAGTACCACCATCGTCAATGTCCTTCCCCTACATCCCCTCCGTTCCTCTCTCAGTTCGCATCTCTCACCTCCCACCCTCTGCTCGCCGTCTCCTCTATGTCGGAATTCTGGAAAGGCCTCAAACGGCGCAGGCCCTCGAGTCCCTCCCCTTCTTCACCTGCGACGAAACGCTCGTCCTCCTCGTCCAACAATACCGCGTCATCACAACCCTTCGATCCCTTCTCCCCTGGGCCTTCAGGGTCCAGACAAGTACCACTGTCCTCCTGGACCATCTTTCCCAGTCAAACGACCCCGCCCCCATCATGGCCGTCGAGCAAACCGTGCTCGAATTACGCAACCAGACCCTCGACCATCTCTTCCACACAGGGATCAACCTCTGCATTTCCATCTTACCCCTTGGAATCTTATCCGACATTCTCAATCCCATCGTCTTCGCCCTCCCCAACGCGGAACGAGCCGCGTACCACGACAACACCCCCAGATATCCCCCGCCTGAGGAATCTCCCGGATTTAATTCTTCCTCCTCAGAGGGAACTCTTATTGAGTCAGGAGACGACACCGAGGGATCCATTCGAAATAGTAATGGAGGATATCCTCAACCTGGAGGAACTGACCCCTTCTCTCCCCGAACGACGTCTACCCCCACCTCCTCCATACCTCCCTCGCCTGTCGTGCCCCAACTCCCCCCTCGTGCCCGCACCCGCAATTCCTACCATCTCCTTTTCTCAGGAGAATTACCATCGAGGCCCACACGCCACTTTTCCTCCCAATTGGGAGATGCTCCAGGGGCTAGGGAGACCCTCACCCTCGACATTCCTCAGGGGACCGGCGACCAACCAGGACATCCTGGAACCCATTTCCCCGAGTTCGATTCAGGAGTGGAGATTAATCCCGTCCCTAACGTGGGCCCCATACCCCACGTATCGACCCCCCACCCCGATCCACCAGCCATACCCCTGGCAACCCCTTCCCACCGGAACCGGATCCGCTGCTTCTCATGTAAGCAGCACAGTCATCTCAGAAAGGACTGCACCTGGTATCGGTGCGCCTTCTGCCGAACCATCGCCCCCGGCCATCTTCAGACCACTTGCCCAAACCGACGCTGCCCTCGGTGCCAGGAACACCACTCCTCCTCCGTCCCATGTCCTCACAACGTCCCCTATACCTCCTGGGACCTCACCAACTACGAGGAAAACGAGGGAGACCAAAGCGGATAATTCTGAGTTGGGACTTCAGAACTACGACAGGGGTAATGTTACAAGTGCTGATGAAGATCCACTCAGTTTTTCTCCTCCTCCTTATGATTCACCGACTTTCCACCTGGACCACCCAGGACTCCCCCTCTTCGAGGAGCTCTTCAACAACCTCCTTGACCTAGACATCCCTGGCTCCACGTGGGCCGACCTCCTCGACGAGACCCTCTTCGAGGGATAACCTCACCTCCAACCCCACGGCCATTCCCAGGCACCGCCCCCGGATCTCTCCCTACACCGCCTCCCCCGGACTGTTCCATGAACCGCCTTCGGGTTCTTCCATTTCATATGTTCATCTATTTGATATTCATTTCCGACTCACGGACACTGCCTCCTACATAGCCTTCTCATTATAGGTTATGCGTTTCCCCTTATATCCTCTGTTTACCTACACGTGACCACGACGCGACGCGTCTATTTCCTTTCCTAGATTTAGGACTCCGCCTCCGGCCCTAAACCTAGTACTATATATATTAGATCGCCGCTTCGATGTAACTCTAACCTTGATATACTCCTTTCTGGGTAATATCAACCGAGTTCCTCGAGACCATCCCCTCTCTTGCCTTCTATCTCCGCCCTCCCCTCATTACCACACTTGGCCAGACCAAGTCTAGACTAGCATAAGGCTAGACGTCCTCGTAACTTGTACGAGTGGACGGTTGGTACTACACAGACGAGTACCATTGTTACGCTTCGCGTAACAATAGGTGGTGGAACAGGGACTCAAGTTGGTGTTCTTCCTGAGTGATTCCAAGGTACTTAGCATGGCAGCTTGGTGACCATCATAACTAATGCCATGGGTAGGGCAATATTGTAACAAGTTCCACTTGAGGGATAGGAAGCTACTATGTGGGATGATGAACACATCCAGACTCTTGAGGCCCAAAAGAATTCCATTGATACAACCTATAAAGAGGTCAGAAACTCCCAAGTGTTGGTGCATTTTTAGGAGAAAGAACTGGATTGACATCAGTACCTTCCATAACGATAGCCCCTGTATTTATTTCCAGATCAAGATTGAATTCTATTCATATTTCCCTCTTGATCTGGAAACAGGGTGATGAAATTGTTGAAGTGCATGCACTTTTAGACATTGGTTCCATCGGATGTTTTGTAAATTGGGAAGCAGTCAGATATCTGGGCCTGCCAATCACCAGACTTTGCACACCTATCAAAGCATGGAATGTAGATAGGTCAGAAAATCTATCCTGCCAGATATAGTTCAAAACCACAGTAATCTTGGACTATGGAGGAATTAGGGAACAATGGAACCTATATATCCTAAACTGTGGCAAAGATGACATCATTCTCAGAATACCTTGGTTCCAAGCAATCAATCCAGATGTTCACTGGATCAAAGGACAGGTGATGATCATCCCATCCAAATATCAAGATACTGCAGGCACCAATCCTGAGGTTTTGAAACAGCAATATCTACTAAGATATCTGGAATGTAATGAAGATGAGCAGATTGAGTGGGAACTCTATGAAGGGTTCAGGAAATGGACACTGATCCAGCATGCTTGTTTCTTCAGAGCCCATGGAAACATCTCTGAGTTTGTAGTAAAATGAACAACATTGTCAACTATGATCACACAATAGCAAGAGAAGAGCATGACCACAGTACCTTTGGCATTCTGGGACTATGCTGATGTCTTTGACAAGAAAGACAGTACCAAACTACTGCCATCCTGACCTTATAACCATGCAATCAAGCTAAAAGACTCTTTTGTTCTGAAAAGAGCAAAAGCTTATTCATTAAACCCCTTGGAAACTGCCACTTGCAAAGAATTTGTGGATGAATACCTCAAAACTGGGAAAATTGTCCCATCCAAATTCCCACAGGCCTTACCCTTCTTTTTCATACAAAAGAAGGATGGAAAGTTACAACTGTGCCAAGACTATTGATACCTCAATGAACATACTATCAAGAATGTGTACCCTCTTCCCCTCATTTTGGACTTAGTGGACAAACTGAAAGGATTATTTATCTTCACTAAATTCAATATCCAGTGGGGATATAACATTGTTCTCATCAAACCAAAGGATCAATGGAAAGCAGCTTTTCTGATCCCATTCAATCTCTTTGAATCTGCCATAATATTCTTTGGCATGTGCAACTTCCCTGCTACTTTCCAGGCATTTATGGACAACCTATTTGGAGATTACATTGCAGAGAGGTGGTTAATCATCTATATGGATGACCTTCTGATCCACTTGGCAGATGTGAAGGTACATGAGAAACACACATGGAAAGTGCTTCAACACTTCTGTGAACATGAAATGTATCTTGAACTGGAAAAGTGTACCTTTGCCACACCCAAGGTGGAATATTTGGGAATGGTTGTTAATGAAGAGGAAGTCAAGATGGACCCAGCAAAACTCAAGGCCATCAACAAATGGAAAACCTCCATGGACACCAAGGACATGCAATCCTTCTTAGGATTTTGCAACTTCTACCAATGCTTTATCCCTTCCTTCTCAGAAATTGCCTGCCCCCTGGTTAACTTAACTTTTTTTAAGTCCCAGGCCTGGAAATGGGATCTCCCTCAAGAAACAGCATTCCTGGCACTACAATGTGTTTTCACCAGTAAACCAGTCCTTGCATTCCCTGATTCCTCCAAGCTATTTACCATCATGACTAATGCCTCTCTAATGGCACCCAGTGGCATGCTCATGCAACCCAATTGCCATGGGGATTTACATCCCTGCAGATATATCTTACACTCGTCCTCTCCTGCTAAGAGAAATTATGACATTTTTGACTGAGAGCTTTTGGCTGTAATACATGCCCTTGAGAAGTGGCAACAGTATCTACTTGGATCCCAACATCCCATAATGGTCCTGACAGACCACAAGAACTTGACATATTTCAAGGAACCAAGAAAGCTCTCCCAATGCCAAGCTCATTGGCTTCTCTTTCTCCAGGACTTCAACCTGTCCTATACTGCTCTCCCCAGGTCCTGGATGGGCCCTGTCAATGCTTTGTCCCAAAAAAACTCCATGGACACCACCAGTGACAACACCAATGTCCAACTCCTCCCTGATGATGTCTTTGGACATCAACTTCACACCATTGACACTGCTTTGGCTATCAAAATCAGAGCCTCCATGGGAACTGACCCATTAGTTCTTGATGCTTTCTGCTGCATGAAAAACAAATCCCCACCAATTGGACACACTATGGCTGCTGATTGGTTGTTTATTGAAGAATGATTATATTTCAAAAACTGCTTATATATCCCTGAAAAAGCCTGCCAGGACCTTGTTTGGGCCATGCATTCCTCTTTTGAAGGAGGACATGGTGGACATCTCTGCACTATTGCCCTACTCTTTAAGAATTACTGGTGGCCTGGCCTCTCCTCTTTTACCCACTAATTCATAGCTGGTTGTGTGATTTGCCAGGCCCACAAAGTCCAGACCCATTCTACTGCCCCACCTCTTGTTTCCATTAATTTTGCTGCCTTCCACCCCTTCCAACACATCTCTGTGGATCTCATCATGGATCTCCTCCCAGCATGGAGTTTTGATTTTGTCATGGTCATGGTCAACCATGGGCTTATGAAAGGGGTGATACTGGTACCTTGTACCAAAATGGTGGACATGGCAGGCATTGCCAAACTTTTCTTTGACCATGTATTCAAACACTTTGGTCTCCACAACAAATTGCTGTCCAACAGGAGACCCCAATTTGCTCTGGCTTTCGCCAAAGAACTTGCTTGATTACTCAAATATGACCTGGCCCTTTCTACAGTGTATCATCCACAGACAGATGGGGAAACTGAACAATATAATCAGGAACTTGAGGCCTATCTTCAGATGTTCTACAACAGGGTACCCCAGAAATGAGTAGATCTCCTCACTTTCACAGAATTCTCCCATAATACTGTAGAACATTCCATAATAAAGAAGTTCCCCTTTTCCTTGATGCTCAGATACTTCCCTTGCTTTTATCTGAAAATTAAAAAAATTATAAACCCCACCTTGGAAACTCACCTGACCAATTTGGACAAAGCTTGAAAAGAAGCTGAAGCTATGCACCACTTAGCACAGCAACACATGAAAGAATGACAACTTTCAAACTTCCAACCTTGGAAAGTCAGGGATAAAGTTTGGCTAGAAAGCTGAAACCTTAAACTACAGCTTCCATCAAAAAAGCTGTCCCCATGAAAAACTGGCTCCTTTGAAATCTCTGTGGTAATCTCAAAGGTGGCTTATTGATTAAAACTCCCACCCCAATGGAAGATCCACAATATCTTCCATGCATCACTACTGTTGCCCTATCAGGAAATCCCTGAGCATGGGCCAAACTTCCCATGACCCCTGCCTGATGTTTTTGAAATGAAAGAAGAGTACAAAGTCAAATGGATCATTAACCATTGGGGACCACTAAATCAGAGGCAATACCTGGTATATTGAAAAGGATATCCAGACTCTGAATAAACCTGGGAACCATCTCCCATCTATGGAATGCCAAAGCCATATTGGAGGAGTATAAAAGAAGAGTCAGAGCATGAACTCTCTTCCTCAAGTACCATCTCCATCATCAATGTCCTTTCCCTCCATTTCCTCTGTTCTCCTTTCTGTCTGACTCTTTTGCCTTCCACCTATTGCCCATTGCCTCCTCTATGTCAGGATTTTTGAAAGACCTCAAATAATGGAGGCACTCTATGCCCTCCCCTTCTTCATGTGCAATAAAACACTCATCCACCTCAAGAAACAATACTGTCTCTACACCACCCTTCAATCCCTCCTCCCCTGGGCTATTACACTAGTGCTTCTTCCAGGTGATTCCAATTGGTTGTTGTGATTCTGATGATCCCGAGGGTTCCAATTATTCCAAGGTATAGAGGTCTCTTATAGGGAAAAGACTTCCTCCAAGAGAATCAAGCATTCACTCACAAGTAGAATGAAGATTTTAGAGATTGAACACCAGAAGATACACAAGATTGCATAGAACTAGCTTAAGCTACTTCTACGCCCAAGTCAGGTTTTTATATGAATAGAGAGCATACTAAAAGGGGGAAACAATGGCCTAGCTGTATCAAGAGAACAATGGTACAAAATAGAGTTGAGGAACTATGATCTGATCAGAGTAAGTCCAATCAGAGAGAAGAGAGGAAACGATGTCCAAGTTCTGATAAGTATGGAGCAGGGGAGGAGAAGAACATTAGATAGATCAGAGAACATAACCAAAGGGGATAGGACAAAAGAAGAGAACCATCTAGGTAAGTCATGGGTGATTCCAAGTTCTGATAAGTATGGAGCAGGGGAGGAGAAGAACGTTAGATAGATCAGAGAACATAACCAAAGGGGATAGGACAAAAGAAGAGAACCATCTAGGTAAGATTATGGGTGATGAAGTGGGGAAATCAATGGACCAGTAGAGCTTGGACTTTCTTGTAACATGGGCCTTCTGAATCCAAACAAGTACCCTTGACATCCCAGAATACCTTTGTACCCAACCTGGAGATTGCATGGCCATCATGGCCATCAAACAAACTGTCCTAGAGATTAGAAACAATATCCTCAATCATCTCCACCATGCTGGATTCAACCTCTGCCTTTCTCTCCTTCCCCTTAAAGACCTATCCTACATTCTCAACCCCATTATCTTTACCCTCTCCAAAGAGGAGTGCAACTGATATTATGACAACATCCCTGAACATCCTCTCCCTCCAAATGCTCCTGAATCTAGTTCTCCAAACTTGGACAGGACCTTTATTGAATCAGGAAGCAAGTTCTCCAGATTCAATAATGGAAGAACTTTTCAGCAATGTGGTGAATACATCCAATTGTCTCCCCAAGAGACCCCTTTCTTCTCCACCTCCCTACCAGGATCCAAATTCCAACCCAACTGCACCACTCAACCCTTCTGTTGCCATTTCTATCATCTTATTTTCTTAGGAGGCTTACCATTGAGGCCTGTACACTCTGTTCCTGCCCCACTGGAAAATGCTGCAGAACCATGCCCAGACCTCCATGTTGACATTCCTTCCAGGACCAGACAGAGATCTGCTAGACCCTATTCCATCCAGCCAGATTCAGGAGTGGAGATTGATCCCATTCATGACATGGATACCATATCCCACCCAGGCATTTCCCATCCCTGAACCAACCAATCCTCCTTACCCATGGGTGCCCTGGAGCACGTTGGATGCTTTGTCTATAGACAGACAGGACATATTCACCAGAACTGCCCCTGGTACTGGTGTATCTGTTGCTGGATTGTGGCACCAGAATATGTCCAGTTTAATTGTCCCAACCAATAATGCACTTGATGTAATACTCATGGCCACATCTGGTCCCACTGTCCCCATAACCTTCCTACCTCTTCTTGGAACCTCACCAACTATGAAGAGACTGAAGGAGACTGAAGCAGATGATGGAATATCTGAGATGGAACTTCAGATCAATGAAAAGAGTAATGTTATGAACATGAAGGACCTCCTTATCTTTTTCTCCTTGTCCTCTATGCCTCAGTGATCCTTCACTATCTCCTATGCTCATCCTTGATCATCCTGGACTCTCACTCTTCAATGAGGTCTTTGCCTTCCTCCAAGAATACAGAATTCCCCATTCTACTTGGGCTAAGCTGCTTGATGAATCCATTTTTGCTGAATAAGGACTAACTGTGCCTCTGGCACTGCCACCAAATCATCTCTTCATTGCCACCTAGATGATACTGTTCTCTTCTTTCTTCTTTTGGCTATTGCCTTATTTATACCTATGATTTCCCTTTTCTAACAGATACCGCTCCTCCACTATAGTCTTCTCTTTATAGACTATACATTTCCCTTTCCATTCTTTGTTGATTACCAGGTGACTGCAATATGACATGTACTTTCCTTTCTGTAGACTTTAGACTCAAATCCTTTCCATAGAGTCTATAGTATACATAAATATCCATTGATCCATGTACTGTAACTTTAACCTTAATATACACCTTTCTGGGTATCATCTACATGTTCCCAAGAATCCTCTCTTTTTGTGCCTCAACTCTCTTTCCATTCTCACCTCCTTCCAGTCTCAGCCAGCCCGAGTCTACCTAGCTCCAGCTAGACATTCCACTCTTAACTCTTGCAAATCAACCTAGAGTGTGGGAATATGTATACGAACCTAGATATGTACCATTGTTACACTGGTCATAACATAATCTATCTATAAACATTTTCAATACATGAATAATATATTGGTATAGATCAGTCCATCCATATTTGCACTCAAGTGGTGCCCAAATAAGGTGAGTCACAGCTTGGATAGCAACTGTGCTATCAACACTAAGCTTTATTTCCTCTTGCCCCAACTTTTATCCTCATCTTCCCTTGCTCTCACCCCCTCCTTTAGTGTGTGGAGGTGACAGCACAATGTGCATGACCAGTGGACCACTCACACCTTGTTCTTGTCCTTGTCCTTGTCCTCATCCTCCTTGTTCTTATTCAACATCCTTATCCAACACTCTTATAGGTGGAATGCTGGGGACAATGGAATAACAACACAGCATATGCAATCATGCATGCTATGCTGTTGTTTCTCTTGTCCTTGTCTCATCCTCATTACCTAATGCCCTTGTCCCTGTTTCTGTTTCCACTCTCTTGTCTCATATCTTGTCCTTATCTTCCCCCCATTTTCATTCCATTCCTATCACCTGACACTCTCATTCTCATCCTTGTCCCCACTTTATCCTCACTTTATCCTTGTCACTCTACATTCTTGTCCTTGCCCTCTTGTCTTTGCCCTGCCGTCCCCCCCCTGTTTCATGTCCTTGCCTTCATATCACCACCTTGTATCACTGCCTTGTATCACCATCACCCCCTTGTCATTGCCATCAACATTGTTACCTTGTCTTTATCCTCCCCCTTGTCCTGCAGGACCAACAACACAACATGCATAATTGTGTGTGTTGTATTATGGGTCCTGCTCTCACCTTGCCCTTGCCTGTTATGATTACAACCAGTAATCATTACAATGGTATATAAAGTATATCTTTTGTTAATATGCAGCTAGTGTTACGGTTATGGAAGACCCCCTATCATTTTTCCTCAACCCTACACCCCCGACGCTCTACCACACCCTTTTCCCGACTACCCACTCCCGTCGTCCTTATCCCCGACGACACCGCCTCTTTCCTGGATCTGCCCAGGATCTCCCCTGGATATTCCCCGGCATACCCCCTGCACTGCCCTCGGAACATCCCGTCGTCCTTATCCCCGACGACACCGCCTCTTTCCTGGATCTGCCCAGGATCTCCCCTGGATATTCCCCGGCATATCCCCCTGCACTGCCCGCGGAACTTCCCGTCGTCCTTATCCCCGACGACACCGCCCTCCCTCGGACCTTTCCGAGATCCACACCGCCTCACCTCCTTGAGGCAACACCACCCCTCCCTCGTGTTGAGCCGACATCTCGCTCTTCACCCCTAACCAGTCACGTGCCATCACGTCACGACGCGACACGATGATCCCCACGACGCGTCTACGCGTCTTATACCTTCCCACGAGACACGTCCCCTTCCTTTCCTAGCTTTGTGCTCAGCAGACAGGTACCGGCCTACCTAATCCGGTTATATCCTTACTATACTTAGTATTTCCTTAATTGGCTGCGCACGGACCATTACCTGCCCTAAAGCCCTTACGGCTGGGGTATATAAGTTGGAGCTCCGCTCTAACACCTCTTCCTTCCTAACTTTGATCTACACCATAGAGTGTACCCCTTTACTGGTATAATCTAGTGCCTATAGATCTGGTTCCTCGCAATCTCCTCTCGCTTGCTCCTTCATCCGCTTTCCCCTGTTCACTCTTCTTTGAAGAGTCTCTAGTCAACCACGTCGAAGCGTAGGGTTACCCTCCTACTCTTCTCCGGTCCAAGACCTAAGACAGGAAGAACCTCTCGACGCCGACTCCCCCACAGAGGTAACCCTAGAGGACCCTATCTACCTCTGACGACCCTGGTATTAGGACTCCTTGTCCTAGCCCTCTTTTCTATCCTATCCCTAGGATATACCTTACTCAAGGGAACTAGCCTATAGAAGCGCTGGTTAGTAAGGGAGTACACTTCATGTACCATTGTCACGCACAAGCGTAACAGCTAGGCTGATAAAGTCAAGTAGACATTGGTTTATCTATGCTGAGGTTGGTTAGAGATGAGATGTTCTTAGTAAATGGAACAAGGATAGAATGTTAAGTACTACTGTGAGAAGTAGACTCCAGGCAATGAGGAAGAATAATAGGGTGTGACCATCCAAGAGGATGGGTTGACAGTGACAAGAGTGAATCCTAATTCTAGGAGTAGAGAACCAAAGGATAGTACACTTGTGATGAGACAGGGTATCTGCATTATAACCTATCAGGATAGCAGAGCCAAGTAGATGTTGGTGTTGTCTAGGTAGTACTATGAGTGATGGTGACAGAGCCAAGTAGGTGAAGTAATCCACCTATAGTATTTATTGACATTAGCTATCACTGAATGTCACTTTTGGCTATTAGAAATAATTGGTGGCATCTCTCAATTCTAGGCACCTTGATATTCAAATAACATGTGAGCAGTGTTCAATATTTTGAGACCATGTAAATCATATTTCATGTCTGATTTGAGCCACATTGACCACCAAGCAAAGAGATCAAAAGCATTGTGACATTAGACATGCATACAAAACAAATTACAGTATACAAAAGTACAAAAACACAAAGCACATGAGTCACAGGATGACCACCATCAAGTCTCAAGTGGGTTACACAGCCACTGGCAGTCAAAAGTCATTAGAACTAATTTGTAGAATTTGTTTGCAATTGTGTATTGGAAAGTCAGAGACTTAGACATTAACTTGATAAATAGGCTGAAAATATACTCAATATATGCTATGAAGTATAATATTGATGACAAGCAACCTAGAGCATGACTTGCAAGATTACATAAGCTAGTGACATCTGACCTAAATGAGTAGCATCCATCCAAGAACAAGTATAAAAACTCATTGAAGATAAAAACACATATTAACAGATAAGATGTATAAAACAGGGTAGAAAAAGCAGCTCAGAATAACATATTGCTATGATGATGCTATCCAACTTTGAACTGGATTTACAGCTGAACTTTTGGCAGGTCCTAACCTTGTTCAGCAATTGACTCCCATGGCATGAAAGCAGGTTCAAACTGTTATGATACTGGCCCAGTTAATAATGCACAGAATGTTATGACTAGTGTAATAATGGTACACATCTGAGTTTGTGTACATGTTCCCACACTCTAGGTTGACCCAAATAGGAGTTAAGAGTGGAATGTCTAGCTGAAGCTAGGTAGACTTGGGCTGACTAAGGTTGGTAATGAGGTGAGGGCAAGGAGGAGCTGAGGCATGAGAAGAGAGGATTCTTGGGAATGTATAGATGATACCCAGAAAGATGTATATCAAGGTTAAAGTTAAGTACATACATTGGAGCAGTATAAATACTATAGATTTTAGAGGAGGAGATGGAGTCTAAAGTCTAAAAAAAGGAAAGTATGTGTCATGACATGGTCACCTGGTAATCAACAAAAGATAGAAGGAGAGATGTATAGTCTATAAAAAGAAGACTATGTAGAGGAGGAGCAGTGTCTGTGAGGGAGAGGAAATCATAAGGATAAATAAGAAAATGACCATAAGTGAAAGAGAGAGAACTAATATTGTCCACATGGCAAAGGGGAGGTGATCTGGGAAAGTGGCAGTGCTGAAGGCACAGCTCAGTCCTTATTCAGTAAAGATGGACTTATTGAGTAGCTTTGCCCAAGTAGAGTGAGGGATCTCATACTTTTGGAGAAAAGTAAAGACTTTGTCAAAAAGAGTGAGGCTTGGATGATCAAGGACAAGGGTAGGAGATGGTGAAGGATCAGGGAGGCATAGAGGACAAGGAGAAAAGGATAGGGGGTCCTCCATAACTGTAACATTATCTCCTTCATTGATATGAAGTTCCATCTCAGATAATTCATCATCCATTTTGATCTTCTTTGTTTTCTTCATAGTTGATAAGGTCCCAAGGAGAGGTGGGGAGGTTATAAGGGCAGTGGGACTGAATGTGGTCATGGGCATTGTATTGAGTACATCGCCAGTTAGGACAGTTGGACTGGATATGTCCAAGGGCAATAGTCCAGCAAAAGGCACACTAGTACCAGGGGCAATTTTGGTGAATATGTCCTATCTGTTTGCAGGAAAAGCATCTAACATGCTCCAAGGTGCCCATGGGTAGGGATAACTGGTTGGTCCTGGGATGGGGGGTGCCTGGGCAGGGTAGGAAGCCCATGTTACTAACAGGATTAATCTCTACTCCTGAATCTGGCTGGACAGGATGAGATCCAGTGAATCTTTGTTTGGTCCCAAAAGAAATATTGACATGGAGGTTGGGGCATTGTTTTGTAGGATTTCCCAATGAGGTGGAAATAGAGCATGTGGGCCTCAATGATCAGCCTCCTGAGAAAAGGAGATGATAGGAATGGCAATGGGGAGGTCAAGCAGGTCAATTGAATTGGGTAGATAGTCCTAATATGGAGGTGGTGGAGGCAGGGATCTCTCTGGAAGACAGTTGGATGTATCCACCACATTGTTGAAGAGTTCATCCATTAGTGAACCTTGGGGACTCATTTTCTGATTCAATAAGAGTCCCATCGGAATTGGAAGAATGAGATCTGGAAGGGCTTGGAGGGAGGGGATGTTCAGGGGTGTTGTTGTAGTATTGATTGTGCTCAGCCTTAGGGAGGGCAAAGGTGATAAGGTTGAGAACATAGGATAGTTCTCTAAGGGGAAGAAAAGAAAGGCACAGGTTGAATCCAGTGTGATGGAGATGGTCAAGGATATTGTTTCTAATTTCCAGGATGGTTTGTTTGACAGCCATGATGGCTGTGTGGTCCCCAGGTTGGGTGTGGGGGTAGTCCAGGATGTTAGGGGAACTTGTCTGGATCCAGAAGGCCTAGGGAAGAAGAAATCAAATGGTAGTGTAGAGACAGTATTGTCTTTTGAGGTAAATAAGCATTTCATCACATGAAAAGAAAAAGAGGGCATGGAGGACCTCTGCTATTTGAGGTTTTTCAAAAATTCCAACATAGAGAAGATAGCATGCAACAGATGGCAGGCAGAAGAGACATACTGAGAGGGGGATGGAGGAGATGAAAGGAAAGAACATTGATGATGGAGATGGTATTTAAGAAGAGAGGGTTTATAGTCCAACCCTTCTTTTATACTCTTTTAGTATTGTTTTGGCATTCTGCAAGTGGAAAGGAGGTTCCCAAGTTTGTTCAGAGTCAGGGTATCCTTTCTAGTATACTAGGTATTGCCTCCTATTCGGTTGTTCCCAATGGTTGATGATCTGCTCCACTTTGTATTCTTCTTCTGCTTTGAAAAGATCAGGTGGGGGTCATGAGAAGTTGGGGCTGTGTGTTATGCCAGTGGATTGCCTGGTGTAATTTAATTGGGCAATGCTAAGAGTTTGAGGGGCTCTTTTATTGGAAGATGAGACTTCCAAGAGGACCAGCATTCACTCACAAGTGGAACAAGGACTTTCTAAGATTGAACACCAGAAAATACACAGAATGTGTAGAACTAGCTTAAGGCTACTTCTACAACTAGAGGGGTCTTTTTATACATAGGAGGAACAATGGAACTAAAGACAGCTAACAATGGCTGCGAAAGGGCTGGTTACAGTAGGGGTCTCTTTTAGGAACTACAATCCAATCAAAAGGTCTAGAATCTGATCAGAGAGGAGGAAGAAACGAGTCAGTCCACTTTTGATAGGAACAGAAAACCGCATAGGCAGAACTAAAGGAAAGAGGGGAAGGAGAACTAATAGTTGAGTGAGAAGTGATCTGTAACACTGTGTTTGGAGGTTTCCTGATACAGGGATAATAAGGATGCATGGAAGATATTATGGATCTTCCATTGGGGTGGTAATTTTAATTGATAAGCCACCTTTGAGATTACCACAGAGATTTCAAAGGGGCCAATTCTTTGTGGGAATAGCTTTTTTGATGGAAGCTGTAGTTTAAGGTTTTGGCTTTCCAGCCACACCTTATCTCTGACTTTCCAGGGTTGGAAATTTGAAGTTGTTGTTTTTTCATATGTTGCTGTGTCAAATGATATGCAACTTCAGCTTCTTTCTGTGCTTCTTCTAAATCCAACAGGTGAGTTTCCAGGATGGGGTTTGTGGTTTTTCCAATCTTCAGATAGGAGCATGGGGAGTATCCAAGCATCAGAGTGAAAAGAGCCTTTTTGGTTATGAAATGTTCTGCTGTGTTGTAAGAGAATTTGGTGAAAGTGAGAAGATCCACCCATTTCTGGAGTATTCCATTACAGAACATTTGAAGATAGGTCTTGAGTTCCTGATTATATTATTCAGTTTCTCCATTTGTTTGTGGGTGATATGCCATGGAAAGTGTGAGGTTGTATTTGAGCAGCTTGGCAAGTTCTCTGGTGAAAGCTGAGGCAAATTGGGGTCCTTTATTAGATAGTAATTTGTCATGGAGGCCAAAACATTTGAAGATATTGTCAAAAAAGAGTTGGGCAATATCTGCTATGTCCACTGTTTTGGTACAGGATGTCAATATCACCTCCTTTGTAAGCCCATGGTCAACCACAACCATAATAGAATCAAAACTGCACACCAGGGAAAGGTCTGTGATAAAATCCATGGAAATATGCTGGAAGGGGTGGGAGGTGGCAAAATTGACAGGAATGAGTGGGGGAATGGTGGGATGGGTCTGGACCTTGTGGACCTGGCAGACCACACATCTAGCCACAAAACAGCAAGTAAAAGAGAAAAGTCTGGGCCACCAATAATCACAGGAGAGCAGGGCAACAGTGCAAAGGTGCCCACTATGACCCCCTTCAAAAGAGGAATGTACAGCAGTTATGAGGTCTTGGTGAGCATCCTTGGGGATATATAGGCAGTTCTTGAAATACAGCCATTCCTCAATAAATGACCAATTAGCAGCCATGGTTTGTCTGATTGGTGGGGAGTCGTTCTCCATACATAGGAGAGCATTGAGCACTAGCAGGTTGGTTCCCATAGAGGCTTTGATTTTAGTGGCCAGGGCAGAGTCTATGGCTTGGAGTTGATGCAAGAAGGCATTATCAAGGAGTAGCTGGATGTTAGCATTGTCACTGGTGGTGTCCACAGAATCTTTTTAGGATAGGGCATTGGCAGGATCCATTTGGAATCCCAAAAGTGTGGTATAGGACAGATCAAAGTCCTATAGGAAGAGGAGCCAATGAGCTTGGTGCTGGGAGAGCTTCCTAGGCTCCTTGAAATAAGTCAAATTCTTGTGATCCATCAAGACCATCATTGGGTGCTGGGAACCTAAGAGATACTATCACCACTCTTTTAAGGCATATATTACTGCAAGGAGTTCTTGATCAAAGGTGTTGTAATTTCTCTTAGCAGTAGAAAACAAGTGTGAAATATATCTGCAGGGATGTAGATCCCCATTTTGATTGGATTGCATAAGTACATCACTGGATGCTGTCAGGGAAGCATTGGTCATGATCATAAATGGTCTGAAGGGATCAGGGAAGGTGAGGACTGGTTTACTGGTGAAAGCATGTTGTAGTGCCTGGAATGTAGTTTCTTGGGGAAGGTCCCATTTCCATGCTTGGAACTTGGAGGTTAGGTCAACCAGTGGACAAGTGATCTCTGAAAAGGAAGAAATGAAACATCAATAGAAATTGCAGAATTCTAAAAAGGATCACATGTCCTTGATGTCCATAGGGGTTTTCCATTTGTTGATGGCTTTTAGTTTGGCCAGATCCATTTTTACTCCTCCTCCACTGACAACCATTCCCAGGTATTCCACCTTGGATGTGGTGAAGGTATATTTTCCAGTTTGAGGTATATTTCATGCTTGCAGAAGTGTTGGAGCACTTTCTGTGTGCATTCTTCATGTACCTTCACATCCACCAAGTGGATTAGAAGATTGTCCATATAAACGATCAACCATTCTTCCACAATATAGTTTTCAAACAGATCATCCATAAATGCTTGGAAAGTGGCTGGGGAATTACACATGCCAAAGAACATAACTGCTGGTTTGAAGAGGCCAAACAGAATTAGGAAGGCCACTTTCCATTGATCCTCTGATTTGATAAGAATGTTGTTGTATCCCCATTGAATGTTGAATTTGGTGAAAATAGAGGATTCCTTTAATTTATCCACTAAGTCTGAGATGAGGGGAAAAGGATAGGTGTTTTTGATAGTATGTTCATTGAGGTATTGATAATCTTGGCAGGGTTGTAGTTTTCCATCTTTCTTTTGGATGAAGAAGAATGATAAAACCTGGGGGGATTTCAAAGGGACAATTTTGCCAGTTTTAAGGTGCTTGTCCACAAATTCCTCACAGGCAGCAGTTTCCAAGGGGTTTAGTGGATAGGCTTTTGCTCTTTTGGGAATGAAAGAGTCTTTTAGCTCAATAGCATGGTCATACAATCAGGATGGGAGTAGTTTGGTGGTATTCTTCTTGTCAAACACATCCACATAATCCCAGAATGCCAAAGGTATCATGGTTGTACTTTTCTCTTGCTGTTGTGTGATCATGGTTGACAATGTTGTTCATTTTACTATGAACTCAGGGATGTCTCCATGGGCTTTGAAGAATCAAGCATGCTAAATGGGTGTCTATTTTCTGAACCCTTCATAGAGTTCCTACTCAATCTGCTTGTCTTTGTTGCATCTCAGATACCTCAACAGGTATCTCTGTTTCAAGACCTCAGGGTTGGTACCTGCAGTATTTCAATACCTGGACAGGGTGATCATTTCCCATCTGTTACACCAACGTTCTTCCATGAAGGTTCCTTACTGCTTTCAGTTTCCTGAATAGATCAGAGATTCTCCTATTGAGGCAAAAGGTCCTCAGAAGAGTCAAGCATTCACTTGGAAGTAGAATGAAGACTTGTAGGGATTTAACACCAGAAGATACGCTGAATTGCATAGAACTAGCTTAAGCTATTTCTACGACAAGGTAGGGTTATTTATATGAGATAACGAAACCACAAAGGGGGAACAATAGTCTAACCACAAGGGGAGGACAATATGACAAGATGGGGTTGAGGAACTGCAATCTAATCGGAGTGAGTCCGATCAGAGAGGAGAGGGGAAACGAGGTCCATATTCCAATGAACATGGGGTAAGCACAGCAAGCAGAAGACTGTTATGATAGACTATATTTTCAAGACTATACACCATATAAACACTTTACATTTACCATTCCTTTCTGATGCATTGCACGTGACTGTGAGAAAGTCACATGACCAACAATGACATCATGACACGTGTTATTAATTTCTGTTCTTCTCTCATGCTGTCATCCTTTGTTTTCCCATCATCAACTTCTTATTCTCACAACCATCTTCTTTACTTTGACCATTCATGGTAATTACCATAACCAGCACTTGGTCTGTGCCCACTCCTTACCAGTATATATACCTGTACATTATATCGTAGCACTTCAGTCTAATCCACTTGTCATCATGTCCAGTTGACATTGTCCTTCTAAGGAACCTTGATTAAGGACTAAGGCTCTATTCTCTTATCTTCGCCAGTTGGTGTTTGCTGTGTTGAGTCTGGCTAGTGGTTGCTCCTAGAGTAATCATAACAGAGACAAAGAAGATGTATCACAAGCAACAAAGGAAGTAAGCGGTTATGATAGAGCTGTGGAGACAGGAGTAAGGAAGGCATGACTGGAACCAGTCTGGATTGGGTTTATCTTGTAACATTAGCCCCATCGTATGGTGGATGGTCCCCATCCACCTAGTCTCAGTCAGGGCCAGATTGATCACCTTCATTTACCTCGTAGTCCCAGGGATCCATGTCAGAAAAGGGGGAAAATGGACTTCAGTCAGGAACATGATGAGGGCATTCTTGTCATAGGTGGTTGGTGCTTCCACAGATGAAACAAATGCATGCTGGGTGTCTACCTCATTGTCCTCGACCCATGCTGATGGTGGCAGAAACTCAAGGGGGATTGACAGATTCTCTGGGACTGAGAATAGGAGATTGTATCTGCATCCTTGTGACTGAGTTGACAATGTTTTGGAGGATCTGGTGGCTACTGGTGGGGGTGGGGAAGTGGTTCTCTGGGGGGTTTGATTCTTCTTGACCCATATTGACAGTGGGTGAGAATGGGGTAGGCGGTCTAGGAGGACCAGGGGAAGGAACTTGGATCGGAGGAGGAGAGCTGGATTCCCCAAGTCTCCTAGGAGAGGGGTCAGGACAGGTTCCAGAAAAGATGTTGCTGGAATAGATGGGGGGGTTGGGTAGCATGACTGATTCAGACAGGTAGGTCCTTCGCTCATTGGGAGTGACAGCTGTGAGTATAGGGTGGATGATGAAGGCGAATTGTTCTGGGGGGATATCATTGACCACTCAACTGAATCCGGCTGTGAAAAGAAAGTCCAGGACATGGCCTCATATAGCAAGGAGGGATTCAATGAGGGCTGAGTCAAAGGGGCTGGTTCCATATCTAGAGTCATTCTGGAGAAAGAATTGGTAGTGGAGATATATTCGTCTATATATCCTGACCAGGCCAAAGAGGAACTGGGATCCATTGATGGTGTAGTGGATTCAAAGGAAGTTGTCAAAGGTGGTGGATTGGAAAACTACAGTGAATGTGACTTTTCGGAGAAAGGGGGAAAGATGATGGATGTGGATGGGAGGGGTGTTGGGGATGGGAATTTCAAGGGACATTTAGTAGGAGTAATGAAAAGGGCAGTAATCGAGTTTGCAGAAGCATGAGTGCTGATAGTGATGATGAACTGTTTTGTTTAGGAGGGCAGGAGTGATAGTTTTTCCTCTGAGGAAGTTTCGGCAGAGGAAGTCTAGATTTCCTTTGGAGAGGTCAAGGGCTTTGGGGATTTCAGATAGGTAGGAAGGGGGCATAAGGGTTTGTTTAGTTGAGGTGGTGGGTCTTTTTATATTCCCTCAGGATTTCTTTGGCATTCTCAAAGTTTCATTCTGGTTCCCAGGTAGCCTTGGAGAGGGGATAGCCTTTCCAGGTGGTGAGGTACCATCTTGATTGGTGGTGTCCCTTATGGTTTAGGATGTGATTTATTTCATATTCTTCTTTCCCACATTTGAGATCGGGCAGAGAATGGGGGAAATTAGGTCTGTGTTCATCGGTCTTGATAAATGGGGATAGAAGGGATGTGTGGAAAACAGAGTGGATTTTCCATTGTTTCAGAAGAGCCAATTCATAAGTGAGATCTGATATGACTTTTTTAATTTCAAAGGGGCCGTGTCTCTTTGAAGCCAGTTTCTTGTTTAGGTTGAGTGGAAGGTTGGTTGCTTCTAGCCAAACAAACCACCCTTGTTTGAATGGTGTGAACTTCCCTTTTGATTGGTTTGCCATAAGTTTCCTTGCTTTTTCGAGAGAGGCTGATGCTTTGTCTTGGAAGGAGTCCAGATTTCTAAGGCAGTGCTGTACTGCCTGTACAAAAGTAGGACTGATCTTTGGGTAGGAGCAGGAATGATACCCCATCATGGGGTGGAAGGGGGAGTCATTGGTGGTGGAGTGGATCATGGAGTTGTGGTGGAATTCAGCCAGGGGGAGGGCCTCTGTCCAGGCCGAAGGGTTGTTTTGACAGAATAGTTGTAAGTAGGTTTTGAGTTCCTGGTTTACCCGCTCCATTTCTCTGTTGGTCTGAGGGTGGTAAGTGGTGGACAAGGCTACATCATATTGAAGAAGGCAGCCTGGTTCTCAGGCAAAAGCAGAGCTAAATTGAGGACCTCAGTCGGAAATGACTTTATTGTGAAGACTGAAGCAAGGGAAAATGTGGGTGAAAAAGAGCTTGGCTATTCCTTCAGCGGAAATGGATTTTGAACAGGGGATGAAGATCACCCCCTTCATTAGCCCATGGTCGACCACAGCCAGGACCGAATCGATGTTGCTTCAGGGGAAATGTTATGTATGCACTGGTTTCCCATCCAGCTACCTAGACTCAATGATCACTCAGGCTCATTACTACCTGCACGAGACAGGTTGAGACTTATAGAGATCTTAGAGAGCACCCAGAAGGAAGAGCCAGAAAAGCGTAGATTTAGCTGAGGAGCCCTAAAGGTAGAGCTTGGGGTTTATATACATGTGTAAAGCTGTGCTACTATAATTGGTTGTGTCTATATGAAGGGAACAATGGAATAAGAGGACAATGGAATGCCTAGAGAGGCAATGCCGATAATAGTGGAGACACAGCAGACTGAAACATATTGTTAGATATATGGGGATGGGACGAGTCACTGGGAAGGGATGAGTCATAGAAGAGTTCTATAGTAGTGCAAACATGGTAGACTTAGGAATGCAATGGGGAATCTAGCAATGCGATCAGGACAGGTCCGATCAGAGTGGAGAGGAAGTAGCTCTCATGATCCAAGGGGGATGGGTGGTAGGATTGAGTTACTTGGCCAGAGTAGATGTTGGTCAGTCATGGTAGTGGTCAGTCACAGTGGTCTTATGAGACAGGGGTATGGTTGTAGTAGTGGAGTATTCAAGGTGGACGATGGAGAGTCTTCATAGAAGGTTGCTGGTGGTTCTGGGAGTGGCCCTAAGGGAGGTGGAACCCAGTCTGAAGGTGTTGTTCTTCCAGGTGATTTGAAGTATAGGTGTGGCGGCTTGGTGGCTATTGTTGCTGGCGCTGTGGATAGGGCAAGTTTGTAACAGGGGAAGGCTAGTGATCAGGTCCATGGACAGATGTTGGAAGGGGCATATTGCCATGGCTGGAATGGGGGTGATAGGGGGGCATGTGGGATGAGTGTTTACTTTATTCTGCTGGCAGGTCACACATCCTACAACATAGTGGTGGACAAAGGTGGACATGCCTGGCCACCAGTAGTCTCAAGAGAGCAGGGTGAGGGTGTGGGCCACCCCGGTGTAACCTCCGTGGTATGAATGGTGGATAGTGGATATGAGGGAATGTCAACAGTCTTCGGGGATGTAGGTGTGACCTTGGAAGGTGAGGTGTGAACCATCATATGCCCAGTCAGTGATCTTGGTGCGAGGAAGAAGAGAGGATCCTTTATGCAAGGTGGTCAGTATGTTGGTGACAAGTGGATCTTCAGCAGTGGAGGTGGAGATTTTGAAGGCTATAGCAATGTCCAGGGATCTAGTAAAGACGTCGTCAGGTAGGAGTTGGAGGGCGAGATTGTCATCACAGATTGCAGGATGGTCTTTTCATGACAGAGTGTCGGCAGGGGTCATTTTGGTTCTGGGAAGGTGTTTGAAAGACAGGTCATAGTCTTGTAGGAACATCTGCCATCGGGCATGCCATTGGGTCAATTTGCACAGTTTACGAAAGTAAGTGAGATTCTTGTGGTCCGTGAGTACATGGACATGGTGGGCTGTCCCCCTAAGGTAATGTTGCCATTCCTGTAGAGAGAGCATGACTGCCAGGAGTTCTCAGTTGTAGATGTCATAATTCTGCTCAGGGGCAGAGAAGGTTTTAGAGGAGTAGGCACATGGGTGGAGGTCCCCGTTTCCATCCTTTTGCATGAGCACACCCCCTGCTGCCATCAGAGAGGCATCTGTCATTACAAAGAAGGAGTGTTCAGTGTCCAGGGTAGAACTGGTTGTTTCAGGAAGGCATTTTTGAGAGTTCAGAAGGCACGTTGCTCATTATCCCCCCATTGTCAGGTGGTGTTTTTTCACATCAAAAGTAGCAAAGGTTGGGTGATGTCAGAGAATGCAGGGATGAACTTTTGGTAGAAGTTGCAGAACCCAATGAAGGAGCAGACTGCCTTAACATCTTTAGAAGATCCCCATTTCTTGATGGCGGCGAGTTTTGATTTGTCCATGTGGACGTGGTCTTTTGATACACAGAGTCCTAGGTATTCAACCTCTTCCTGATCAAATGAACATTTCTCTGATTGTAAATAGAGGTGTTGTTCTCGGAAGCGTTGGAGGACTTTATGGGTACACTCTTCATGGGTAAGGGGGTTGGCAAAGTGTATGAGGACATCATCCACATAAATGACCAGCCATCCTTCAGTGATGAAATCCTTGAAGGTGTCATCCATGTAAGCTTGGAAGGTCGCAGGGGAGTTACTCATGCCAAAGAACATTACAGTTGGTTCAAAGAGGCTGAGGGGAGTGGTGAATGCAGCTTTCCATCTGTCTTTGGGTTTGATGAGTATATTGTTATATCCCCATCGGACGTTGAGTTTGGTAAAGATGGACAACCCTTTGAGTTGATCAATGAGGTCGGGAATTCTAGGGAGGGGATAGGCATTTTTAACTGTGTGCTGGTTGAGGTATCTGTAGTCTTGGCAGGGGCAGAGCTTTCCATCCTTTTTCTGTATGAAGAAAAATGGAGATGTCTGTGGGGAGTTTGATGGTTGGATCTTTCCACTGGCTAGATTTTCCTTAACAAAGCTTCGACGAGCTTCGGTTTCTTCTGGATTGAGGAAGTAATTCCTGGCTTGTTTAGGAATGAAGCTTGGAAGGAGGTTGATCCTGTGGTCATAGGTTTTGCTGGTGTTATGATAGACTATATTTTCAAACTTTTAAAATACACCACACAAACACTTTACATTTTTCATTCCTTTCTGATGCATTGCACATGACCATGGGAAAGTCACATGACCTACAATGACATCATGACATGTGTTATTCATTCCCACTCTTCTCTCACATTGTCATCCATTATTTTCCCATCATCAACTTCTCATTCTCACACATGTCTTCTTTACTTTGACCATTCATGGTAATTACCATAACCAGCACTTGGTCTGTGCCCATTCCTTGCCAGTATATATACTTGTACAACATACCGTATCACCTCAGTCTAATCCACTTCTCATTTGTGTCCACCTGGCATCTACAGTTCAGGATAGGAACTTTTGATTAAGGACTATGGCTCTTCTCTTTTCTGCCAGTCTAGTGTCCTGTGTCGAGTCTGTGTGGTGGTTGTTTGAAAGAGCAATCATAACACTTGGATTAGACTAAATACACCACCCAGACTCTAGGGTTAAGGAGTTCCCACAGGGGATTCCCTACATTTTCTCTTTCTTTATGTCTGCTGCCTTTAGGATGTGGGTCTTGATGCCCAAGCTTTTGTTGTGTTATATAGTCTTTCTCAGTCCCTCCCTTGAGGTGATACCAGCGTTGGGGTCGTGCCCAATTTGCTAAGACCAACTAGGGAACAACTGCCGTCGAGCAGCCTTAGGCTGAGGTTATACTGAACACTAGTAGTCCCCTAAGTGATTAGGGAGGTAGAGTGTCAGTTGCATAGTTCTTTCAAGTAGTATATGTGTAGTTTTGTTCCTGGTTGCTGCAGTTGCCAGAGAACGTGTTACCAGAGTTTACGGAGGCACAGATATTACCTCCGGTCAAAGAAGTATTTTTTATGTAGTTTCGCTTGCTGAGTCCCCAGAGCGTGGTTGGAAGATACTGCGCAGTAAGGATCTCATTTTTATTTTCTAGTTTTTATCTCGCCAAAGATGAACAAGAATGTTGTCCTCAAACATCAACATTGACAACTTAGTCTCAAGGATCCGAGACTTAAATTTGGAATCTGAAAGGAGCTCAGTTACAAAAAAGATCGCAGACCCAGAAAAGTGGGATGGCAACAGAGCAAAGTTCAGGGTCTGGTGGATCAAACTCTGCTTATGGGTTTCAGCCCAATCTTGGAAAAATGACAAGCTGAGAGCAGTCACTGTACTCTCACGCTTCAAAAAAAGAGTGGAAGGATTTGCCCAGATTACATTAGAAAAATATCTGGAATCAGAAGACAATTGGGAGTACGATGCACAAGGCAACCCAACTAGATCTCTTCTTGGAAACAAGGCTTGGCCCTCTTGAGGTCAACTCCAACAAGAAATCAAGGACTATTTCCAGATAGATATACTGGCCCATGAATCGCTCAAAAAATTAGAAGTCCTCAAACAAAACGGACACCTGATTGACCTTTTCCTACAAAGGTTCAAAGTATTAAGAAGAGAAGCAGATATAAACAATAGCTTCTCAATGGAACTACTGAAGAAGGCAGTAGACTTCTGAATCTATGAAAGGCAGAAGCTAAATTCTCCTGCTTCTGCATTTAACCTCAAAGAACTGGTCACCAGATATAGGAATATTGGTTGGGCCTACAAACAAATGGCAGTCGAAAGAGGACCGCCACCTAGAGGACCTTCTAGACCACCTCCTCACCCACAAGGGCAAACATATTACCCAAGACAGCCACAAGGGGGCTTCCAATACCCACAACCTCCTCGTCCGCCTCCGGGACAACAATATTGTTTCATGCCTATGGGCACTCAACTGGGCCGAGGTGCACCCATGGATATATCAGCACATCAAGTGCCACAAAAGGAAACTCGAACATGCTTTGGATGTTCACAAGTGGGGCACATCTGGCCAGATTGCTCCAAAAACCCAAACAAACGCCACTTCCCCCCAAAGGCGAGACAGCAAGCCATTTGGAACTGGGACACTGGTTCTTATGAGTATCCACCCAAGCCCCCCTATACGGCTCCAGATTTCCACTCGTGCCCTCTCCCCACACTGCCTTCTCCCCCCTCCTCATCTTTCCCGACTTTTATTGCTGTGCAATCCACGCAATCATTTATTTCAGCTGAGGCAGAAGCCTTCTACCAAGACAAATTCAAAGTAGAGGCTAAACAAAGGGCTGCTGAAGCTTTAAAAGGATAATGTTCATAGATGATGAGGGTCTCTGCGAACAAATAGACAATCTTACTTTTTCCCCTTCTATCAACACACTTAGTGCTGGCATTCATACTATGACCACAGACACTAGTAGTGAGAATAGTCTAGTAGATTGCATGGAGGACAATTTTCCCATTAGTACTATTTCCTCAATTTTGTTGAACAATAAAAATCTTCATTCTGAAAGGGCGACTCCTTGGAGTGTGGCGCCGGAATTAAAATGTAGCATGCTTGATTCCCTTGTTCAGCAAGTCGAAAACTCTCCTATTTATAAATCCCTCAACACACCAGTAACTATTGCCCAAAGATCATCCACACTAAACTTTGGCAGAGAATTCTCTGTCAAAACAGTCTTGATGAGGAAACAGGAGGACCATTGGCAGAAATCATCTGTTCAGGCCTTACTGGATTCCGGGGCTTCTCACACCTTCATCAACAAACAATATGTATTATGACACAGTATCAAACAATATTCTATTACTAACCCTATTGCAGTAATTAATGCAGATGGCTCTAATGGAGCTATTGGCAAGGTCACCCACATGGTTAAATTAATCATCGGCATTAATGACCATTTCGAGGTTATAGACGCTTACATATCTTGACTTGGTTCTCATCAATTGATTATTGGTTATGATTGGCTCTATCGTCACAACCCAGACATTGATTGGGTTGCTAAAACTATTTCCTTTCCTAGATGTACAGAATACTGCTGAGTCATTGGCGGTGGACCCTACCCCCCACTTCCACATTTATGTAGTGAGAAACCTTCCATCTGCATTATCAAGGAAGGATTAAAAGAAAAGGTGCCAGAAGTCTACAATGACTTCTTAAACATGTTCTCAGAAAAAGAATCTGAATGCATGCCCGAGTGAAAACCTTGGGACCATGTGATAGACCTTAAGGAAGACTTTGTTCCCAAAAAAGGCAGAGTTATTCCACTTTCGGATGTTGAGATGGAGGAAGTATGAACCTTCATTGAAAAAGAACTTAAAAAGGGATATATTAGACCATCAAAATCCCCCAAAACCACACCTGTTTTCTTTATCCCCAAAAAGGATGGGAAGAAAAGACTTGTTATGGACTATCAGTATTTAAATGAGGGCACCATCAAAAACGCATACCCATTACCCCTCATTCCCACACTCATTGATCAGCTCTAAGGCGCTGATATGTTTACTTGTCTCGATCTCCATTGGGGTTACAACAATGTGAGAATCAAAGAAGGAGACGAGTGGAAGGGTGCATTTGTCACCCCTATTGGCACTTACGAACCTACTGTTATGTATTTTGGTATGATGAACTCCCCACCTACCTTCCAAACTATGATGAATGACATATTTAACAACATGTATGCTGTATTGGTTATTTATATTGATGACTGTATGTTATTTACAAAAGGGAGAACACAAGCTGAACACGAGGAGATCATGAAGGAAGTTCTTCGCCAATTGGAAGAGAATGACCTTTACATGAAACCAGAAAAGTGTCAATTCTCCAAGGACAAAGTGGACTTTTTGGGTATGGTAGTATCTAAAGAGGGAGTCGAGATGCAGGAAAAGAAGGTGGCAGGAGTAATGGACTGGCCTGTCCCCATGCGTCTCAAAGGACTACAAGGCTTCCTCAGACTTTGCAACTATTATTGTAGATTTATTGAAGGATTTGCAGACATCGCTCAACTCCTGAACAATCTAACCAAAAAGGACATTCCTTTCCATTGGGGTCCTGACCAACAGAAAGCATTTGATATGCTAAAGAACAAATTCAAAACAGCTCCCTTACTAGCCTATCTGGATTGGGATAAGGATATGAGGGTAGAAACCAACGCTTCAGATATAGCAACCGGAGCAGTTCTTTCTGTAAAATCAGATGACGGACTTTGGCGACCATGCGCCTTCATTTTGCATTCATTCAACTCTGCTGAGCGGAATTATCCTATTTATGACAAAGAACTCTTAGCCATAATCTGTGCACTAGAAGAATGGAGGCACTACCTTATTGGTAGAGAAGGTTTTGAGATTTGGACAGATCATAAGAATCTTGAATACTGGAAAAAGTCTCAAACTTTCTCAGGAAGACAAGCATGTTGGCACATGCTCCTTCAAGAGTTCAATTATGTATTTATCTATAAACCCGGATCAAGTAATGGACGAGCAGATGCTCTATCACATTGACCAGATCATGGAGATGTGGTAAAGGACCACAACAAGAACATTACTGTACTACCAGAACATCTTTTTATTAATAACGTTCAACTTTCATCTACATTTATGGAATTATTGAGGCACAAATCATCTAAATTAGGTGTAGATGCTATTCATGACTTCTCATATGTGTCAGATGACTATATTTTCAAAAACACAAAAAACAAAATCTTTGTTCCTGAACCTTTACATACAGAACTTTTAACCTTATGTCACAATCACCCCATTGCAGGACATTGTGGACATGGACGTACTATACATCTCCTTACTTGCTATTTCTCGTGGCCAGAAGTCACTAAAGACATTAAAACTTATGTAGATAGCTGCCAAATGTGCACCCAAACAAAGGGAACCTCAAAGGCACTGGCAGGAAAACTTCTTCCTCTACCCACATCTACTAGATCTTGGGAAGATCTTGAAAGCAACCAAGCAACTAATGCTTCAAGTAACACCTAAACTGAAAGAATAGCGGAATGAAGAAGTGAAGAAAAGTGAAGTGAGCCCTAAGGTCTCCTGAGTCCTGCTTGGATGGAATATCCGAAGAGACTAGACTGGAGTTTCCAGCCATAGTCCATCCGGTTTATATATTCATACTATGTGTGTACATGTTGTGGTGAGATCTATCGATGTAGGGCATAGGGGAAACGGAGATTAAATACATGAGGCATATACATGTAAAATGGAAGGAGCGGTAATTAATGACATGAGGTGCACACGCAGTGTGGCAGAATGGAAGAGAAGCATGAGCAGTAATTACCGTGAGAGTCATATATCCATATCGGGATTAGATCTCAGATCTAATCGGGAAAAAGAGAATCGGTTCTAAGTACAGGTTCCTTGAGCCTGTGTGCGAAAGATAAATAAAACTGGTGTCTGAATAGCACACGTGACCTAATCACGTGATCTGATAAGATAAGATAACGAAAAAGAATATGTGAAGATGATGAACATAGTTACGACCATAACACTATCCCCTCTCTATGAATCGGCTTCTAGATGATTATAGGGTGTGTTTTTTTTCGTGAGCTCAATCAATGGCTCCGGTCGCTTTCCAAAGAGCAACATAAATTGATTGGGTGGTATCGACAACGCTCTTGGCACTGACGGGTGGGATTCATGGAAGTCTTTCAACACTTCTTTGGCATTGACAAGATTGGTCTTCGGTTCCCAAGTCCAATCTGTTTCTGTATAGCCCCTCCAGTGGACTAAATATTCTAATTTGCCTCCTTTGAGGCAGGAATCGCATAGGTAATCGATTTTCCATTCATTGTCGTGGTCCTCTGAGACATTGACTGGTCCCGGCCAATGTGAGGGCTGTCCCTCCATGCGGTCCTTGTACGGTTTTATCCGTGAGACGTTCACGACTGGGTGAATCTGCATAGATTTTGGGAGATGCAGTTCTACAGCATTCCCTCCTTTGAGTGACATAATTTTGAACGGGCCTAGCCATCATTCAGAGAGCTTCTTAGAAGCACGAGTAAGTCGGAGATTGTTGGTTGATAACCAAACTAGTTGGCCGACAGCATATGTGGGAGCGTCCGAGCGCTTCTGATCTGCATAGTGTTTCATATTTTGCTGAGCTTGCAGCATGTTTTTCTTGGCCTCATCTATAGTAACCTTCATGTCCTTGGCAAACTGCTGTGCTGCTGGGACGTTATCTGATGCAATGGGTTCTATTCCCATGCAAGGTTTGTAAGACCGAGTTACATCAAATGGTGACTTCTTCATCGACATGTGCCTTTTTGAGTTTATCGAGAATTGTGCGATGGCAAGCCAATCGCTCCATAATGTCTGCTTGTCAAAGCAGAAGATGCGTAGGAATTTTCCAACTTCCTTGTTTACAATCTCTGATTGTCCGTCTGTCTGTGGATGGAAAGAAGTGGAAAGCTTGGTATCAATACCAAGGGAATTGTTAAGGTGTTTCATAACTTGCAAGGCGAACTGTGGCCCGCGGTCTGAGGTAATGGAACGTGGAAGTCCATGATGCTTCCAGACGTTATTCATAAAGAGTTTGGCTGTATCCAGAGCTGAGCATGTGTCGTTTGTGGGAATCAATTCCACTTCTTTAGATAAACGGTCTACTACCATTAGAATAGCGTTATATCCGTGGAAGTTTGGGAGTCCGGTGATGAAGTTGGCTGTGATGTGTTCCCATGGGGTATTCGGAATAGGAAGGGGTTGGAGAAGGCCTGCTGGGGCCTGATTCGATCCTTTGAAACGTGCGCATGTCTCACAGCGCGATACATAATCCTTCGTGAATGTAGCCATTCCTGGCCAATAATAATGTCTCTGGAGAAGTTCTAGGGTCTTCTCATAACCTGGGTGACTGGCTAGCAGTGTGTCGTGATGTTTCTCAAGGATGTCCATCCTGAGAATGTTCAAATCTGGCATGTAGATGCGCCCTAAGTTGTCGTAGAGACATCCGTCTCTTTCCTCGGCAATACCCTTCTTGGCAAGCCTCTGTACATCCGCTTCGCTGAGCAGGCACATGGCGTTAAATATTTTCTGTTGTAAGATGGACCCATCATCTGTGATCAAGATGCTGGATCTGATCTTGTCCAGGGAAATAACTGTTATTCCTTTGTTATCATCCTCAATACCTTCCATATGTTCTTCTTGTCTCGATAGTGCATCTGCTTTGCCCATCGTAGACCCTGGCTTGTAGTGCCATGTCATATTGAACCTGGAAAGGTACATTGCCCAGCGCGCTTGGCGTCGATTGAGATCTTGTCGTGTCATAAACCATTGGAGGTTGGCGTGATCGTTTTATATTTCAAATGGTAGCTGAGCTCCTTCTAAATGGTGGCGCCATTGCTCTAGTGCTTGAATGACCGAAAGCATCTCCTTATCAGCAATGGGATAATTACGTTCTGTGGGTGTCATGGCATGTGAAGAGTAGGCAACTGGATGCCATACGCTGTCTTTCATAATTGAGAGCACTGCTTCCGTAGCAAAATCTGATGCATCACACTCTAGGCGATACGGGCATGTCTCGTCTGGGTAAGCGAGAACTGGTGTGGTAATAAATGCTCCTTTGAGTGTGTCGAAAGCTTTCTGTTGGGCTTCTAGCCACTGGAAAGGTTTGTCTTTCTTTGTGAGATCGTGGAGTGGTCTAGCCACTGTGGCATAATCTTTAATGAATCTCCGATAGAAGTTGGCGAGACCTAAGAAGCTTCGAACTCCTTTAACCGTCTTTGGTTCAGGCCATTCCCGAATAGCAGACACTTTTGAAGCATCCATAGTAATACCGTCTTTGCCCACAATCATCCCGAGGAAATCCACCTCCGTGACCGAGAATGTGCATTTCTCAGGCTTGACGAATAAATCATTTTCTCTGAGTCATCGTAAGACTTCCAGCACGATCTTATCGTGTTCTTTCTGGTTGTCGGTTTTCATAAAAATAAGGATATCATCAATGTAGACGATGACTATGCCGTCCATATCTGCAAATATGTTGTTGACCATCGCTTGGAAGGTCGCAGGGGAATTGCATAATCCAAAATACATAATGAGGGGTTCGAACAACCCTTTGAAGCACGTGAATGTGGCTTTCCATTCATTGCCTTCTTTGATCTGAACATTGTTGTATCCCCATCGTAAGTCCATTTTGGTAAATAATTTAGCTCCTTTGAGCTTGTCTACGAGCTGCGTGATAAGAGGAAGGGGGTAATTGTTCTTGATCGTGTGTTCATTAAGATAGCGGTAATCCTGTACCATTCTCTTCTTGCCGTCTTTCTTTGGAATGAAAAACATGGGGGATGTCTGCGGTGATTTGGAAGGTCTGATGTATCCCTTAGCGAGCTGGTCTTCAATGAATGCTGTGACCTCTTCTTGCTCCTGAGGTGATAACGGAATAATGCGGCCCTTCTTTGGGACATATCCTTCTTTCATCTCTATTGCGTGATCCCATGGTTTCCTCTTTGGCATACGCTCTGATTGCTTCTTCGAGAAGACATCTAGATATTCGTGATAGGTATGCGGTACCATTTCTTCTGGGGTTTTTGTCTTTTCTTCTGTTTTTGGGGTGACAGCGACTTTCGCTTCTAGCTGTTGTATAGTTTCGTAAACTTCATATTGTATGTCGATTTCTTCTTTTTCTATTTTTTGTATCCAGTCAGGCTTTTCCTGTAGCGGCCTACACATGGCCAGGCAACACGTCATCTTGACCGTTCCTCGTGTCCAATCTATCTCTGGATTGTGGTGCTTTAACCAACTATATCTGAGGATGAACGTGTTCTTGCCGAGATCTGTAACCTCCGCCGAGACTTGCTCGCGGTGTCCATTGAACTCTAAGACAAGGTTTGCACTGTGGGTAATCGAGCCTGCTGAGTTTTTCATGCCGTCCACATTGTAAACGGGGATTGGGCGTTTTAGTGGCATAAGGGGGATATCGTTAGATTCCGCCCATGTCTTGTCAATGAATATCACATTTGCTCCTGAGTCTAGCAGGGCATCTGTGGAAATGAAATCTTTGCGCTTTGATGGATGAGGCGCTACTTGGATCTTCATCGCGATCTCGCAATCTAGTTTGACACTTCTCATGAAGATGTCGTCTGGGAATTCTGAGCTGTTAGAAAATAAAGGGGAGGAAGTAGGTAAAATGGGATTTTTCACAGGTTTGCTCCTGTCACCGTCTAGCGGGTGCCCACGAGAAGAAGAATCGGGTACAAATGTATCGTAATAGTCCATGGAATCTTCTACGGCTAATGAAGAAAAAGAATTTTTAAAATTCTGCTCCTTGGCTGTGCACTCAGATGCACGCTTTGGAGAACCTAGTTTTTTGCCTTTGAGGCAAAGGTTTTGTAATCCTTGAACCATGCTCTCGCTTCATCGAGAGTCATGTTCGCGATATTTTTGGGCCAGTCTCGGCCCTTTCCTTTGGCTTTCGCCTCTTGGGTTTGTGGGGAATCTGCCTCCCACTGGGTTGCCGCTGGGGCTTGACTTGTTTCGGCTGACTGCGCCTGGTGGCCGCCATTGTTTCCTTTTGTGCAATTCTTGGAGTGTCCTCCTCCATAGAACTTGCACGTGGTGCATTGTACCTTGGGAGCGCGGCACTCACTTGCGAAGTGTCCTGGCTTCCCGCAGTTGTGACATTTCCTGTCACTCTTTTCTTGTGGGGTCTTGCCCTTTCCTTTGCCGTTACCGGCTCCTTTTCCACTCTGGGTGGTGTCAACATCCATGGCGTTGGGATCTCTTGGCGTTCTAGACGCTGTCCCTCATGTCACAAACTTGAGCATTTCCTTTCTAGCTCCGAGCTTCTTCAGAGCTTCAACGAATTTAGACAAATTGTCATATCGTCCATCTTGCATGAGCAGGGTTTGGACTATTTCCCTGTCTGCATTTTGTTCCAGCAACTCGATGAGCCTATCCTCATCATAGTCTGCCATCGCTTGATACGTCTTGAACTTCATCAAGAATGTATCCATCATCATTGAGCCTTGCTTAAGGGCTGTAAGCATTTTCCTGTTCCAGTCTTTCTCCGTAGAGGACTGGAAGTGGCTTTCCACGAGAACTTTGAATTGTTCCCAGGAATGGTAATTTGCGCCCATCTTAACCATCTTGTTTAGTTGGGCTCTGGCGAAGGCTCCTGCCTCGCCTCCTGTCATCCTTGATAGAACGGCCCGAATTGCCATCTGTCTGTAGAGAGCATCCTTGTTGATGTCCCTCCAGACTAGGATTTTTCGTCCACCATTCCTCAAACTTCTTTCCTCTAGCCCTGTCATAGTCTCTGGGGTCTTTGAATATTTTGGACAGTTTAGGGTCGCCTTGTCTGGGACCTTGTGTTGTCCGTGAGGACGTTGGTATGGCATTGATCTGGGCCTTTGCTTGATCCAGATCTTCTTGTAGGTTGCTGTTGAGGTCCGCAAGCACCTGTATGCGGTTCTCTTGGCTTTCCATATAGAGCCTAAGCTCTGCTGCTAATTCTCCCCAAGCTCCATCGGTTCCTGTTGCCATAGTCAAAGCTGCGGCCAACGAGTGGGGAAGGGAAGTTGACATTATATAATGCTACTAGTATTCTTCTATTGGTAGCGACTTGGTTTTCTCAGAAGGCAGCGTGGTCTCAGCTCCTTTGTAGAAAAGTTTGGATTCGAGGATGAAGGATCTCCTGCGATCTCTCTTCTGATTTCCTTCGAATATCTCCTTTTTTGTCTCTTTGCTGGTGCTAGTTCTGGTGTTTCCTCTCTCTCTCTCTTTGGTATCCTTTCCAAGACCGGGATTAAGCCTCCTGTGTACAAACAGTGGAATGTCTCTCTGACTTCTGGAGTGGGTGTTCTGAGTGGGGGGTGTCGTATAGTTGGTGGAGGGGTACTAGCTGTAATTCTGGTCCTTCTGGAGTACCGAAGTAATCGTTCGGATCTATCTCTCTCTCCTGCGGCGGTGGGGAGGGGGTCCTGAAATCGGACTCTTGGGTGAGGTGGTTCGAGTTTCTGTTCTCGTCGTATCCCAGGGTCAGAGCCCGGGTGATGACGTGCGAGTATGGGGTGGGGAAGAGAGGTTCTCCCGAGACGCTCCTGACCTGACAGAACCACTCTGGTTCGGGTGTCTGGTTGAGCCTGTTGAGGAAATCTTGTGTGGGTGACTCTCCACGTGCTAAGTCCTGTGACTCTGTGTCAACGGCTACTCTCTGCTGTTCTACTAGTTCCCACCTAGGGTCTGCTGGTAGCAGCCCGCTGGGTCCTACGCTAGCTATGTAGGGGTGGTCAAGTGACTCCGCCTGCCTACTATCCTGTGGGGTTGGGAAAGAATGCAGCGACCTGTGGAAGTCGATAGGCACTGAGCCTCTAGTAAGCTTGTCCGTAAGAGGAATAAGCTGGAGTCCACGAACTTGCTAGGACGTGCGACAAGGGTGAAAGGTGAAGTGTAAAGAAGAGTCTAGTCTAGTGAAAGCAACCAAGCAACTAATGCTTCAAGTAACACCTAAACTGAAAGAATAGCGGAATGAAGAAGTGAAGAAAAGTGAAGTGAGCCCTAAGGTCTCCTGAGTCCTGCTTGGATGGAATATCTGAAGAGACTAGACTGGAGTTTCCAGCCATAGCCCATCCGGTTTATATATTCATACTATGTGTGTACATGTTGTGGTGAGATCTATCGATGTAGGGCATAGGGGAAACGGAGATTAAATACATGAGGCATACACATGTAAAATGGAAGGAGCAGTAATTAATGACATGAGGTGCACACGCAGTGTGGCAGAATGGAAGAGAAGCATGAGCAGTAATTACCGTGAGAGTCATATATCCATATCGGGATTAGATCTCAGATCTAATCGGGGAAAAGAGAATCGGTTCTAAGTACAGGTTCCTTGAGCCTGTGTGTGAAAGATAAATAAAACTGGTGTCTGAGTAGCACACATGACCTAATCACGTGATCTGATAAGATAAGATAATGAAAAAGAATATGTGAAGATGATGAACATAGT
Organism: Boletus aff. vermiculosoides; assembly: GCA_038089475.1. Lineage (NCBI taxonomy): Eukaryota > Fungi > Basidiomycota > Agaricomycetes > Boletales > Boletaceae > Boletus > Boletus aff. vermiculosoides. The sequence goes on along the minus strand of JBBPKW010000023.1, from coordinate 14,935 downwards.
TACGACCATAACAGATCTCTTGGTTGATTTCATTACAGGATTACCTGAATTCCAAACCTTCACTGCTATTTGTGTTGTTGTAGACTGCTTCTCTAAAGAAGTTGTCTTCATTCCTTGTTATGACACAGTTTCATCTTTGGACTTAGCTAAATTATTTAGAGACAATGTCTGGTGCATTCACGGACTTCCCTCAATTATAGTTTCAGATCGAGGCCCACAATTCGTTTCGGACTTCACACAAGAGCTGTGTAAACTCCTCTCCATCTCCCAGAAAATTTCCACTGCTTATCATCCCCAAACTGACAGACAAGCAGAGCATATCAATAGAGAATTAGAACAATATCTCCGCTCCTATGCATCGAAGAAGCAAGAAACATGAGCAGATTGGATAAAAACAGCACAATTCTCCCACAATAACTCTCTCACCACCTCCACCAGTTCCATCCCTTTCGCAATCACATGTAACTATGCCCCACGCATGGGCTTCGAAGGGAAAGCGACAGGTCCAGGTGCTGAATTTGGGAAAGAATTCAGTCACTCCCATAAGGAGGTAGAAGCAGCACTCAATCTATCTAAGGAAAGAATGAAGCAGTTTGCCGACAAAAGAAGGTCAGAAATACCGGAGTATGTTATTGGTCAGCAGGTCTGGCTATCCACAGATAAATTAAAACTTCCATATATGGCAAAAAAGCTCACACAAAAATGGATTGGACCTTATCAGATCAAGAAGGTTTTACCAAATGCCATTGAATTCATACTACCTAACTCCATCCATATCCACCCCACCGTCAACATCTCACATGTTAAACCATATCGAGAAACTTTACCTGGTCAACCCATACAACGACCAGACGCTATTGAGATAGACAAGGAAGGAGAAGAACAGTTCGAAATAGATTACATCATGGGCTCATGCTTTGTAAAATGGAAGCTACAATATCTGGTTCATTGGAAAGGTTATGACGAAACAGATCATACATGGGAAACTCCGGATATTATCAACACTGCACCTGATGCGGTAGCCAATTTCCACTGTCTAAACCCCTCTGCTCCACATAAACTCTGAGGACTTTCAACTGCAGACTTTCAATCCTTATTTAAACCTTACATAAACTATACTGAATCAAACTTTCATGGGACTCGTCTGGAATTTGAGTCTTAAAGAGGGAGTAGTGTTATGATAGACTATATTTTCAAACTTTTAAAATACACCACACAAGCACTTTACATTTTTCGTTCCTTTCTGATGCATTGCATGTGACCATGGGAAAGTCACATGACCTACAATGACATCATGACACATGTTATTCATTTCCACTCTTCTCTCACACTGTCATCCATTATTTTCCCATCATCAACTTCTCATTCTCACACATGTCTTCTTTACTTTGACCATTCATGGTAATTACCATAACCAGCACTTGGTCTGTGCCCATTCCTTACCAGTATATATACTTGTACAACATACCGTATCACCTCAGTCTAATCCACTTCTCATTTGTGTTCACCTGGCATCTATAGTTCAGGATAGAAACTTTTGATTAAGGACTACAGCTCTTCTCTTTTCTGCCAGTCTAGTATCCTGTGTCGAGTCTGTGTGGTGGTTGTTCGAAAGAGCAATCATAACAGCTGGGGGGAAGTTCAGTGATTTCTTCTTCAATGAAGACTTCTTTGTATTGTTCGTATTAAGGGGGAATTTTTTGTCTGGTTTTCGCCATTTCTTGGGCTATTGTGATGGAGATGGTTACTTTCTGGATGTTTTCAGTGTTACGGACGCACTGGTTTCCCATCCAGCTGCCTTGGCTCAATAATTGCTCAAGCTCATTACTACCTGCACAAGACAGGTTGAGACTTATAGAGGTCTTAGAGAGCACCCAGAAGGAAGAGCCAGATAAGCGTAGATTTAGCTGAGGAGCTCTGGAGGTAGAGCTCAGGATTTATATACAGGTGTAAAGCTGTGCTACTATAATGGAATGTGTCTATATAAAGAGAACAATGGAATAAGAGAACAATGGTAGGCCTAGAGAGGCATGGCCGATGGTAACGGAGGCATAGCAGACTGAAATGTATTGTTAGATGTGTGGAGGAGGGATGAATCACAGGAGAGATCTATTGTAATATGAAAGTGGTAGTTTGGCTAAGATGGCTAAAGGGGGATCCATGATGAAGGCAGTTGATGGGACAATAAGGAAGCGTTCTGACATTACAGGGGGTTGCTGGTGATTCTGGTAGGGCTAGTTCCAAGGTCATTGGTGGGTGGAGGGAGCTTAGTAATGATTGGACAGTTGCGAACTCTGATGTCGGTGGAAGCAGTGGATGGTTCTCATAGTGATCAGTAGGCGGACCTAAGTTATCAGTACCATGGTGATCAGTAGGCTGATCCTGGTTATCAATAGGATTGGTTGGTGTGAGTGGTGGAACTGGGTCCAAGGTTGGCATTCTTCCAAGTGATTCCAAAGTACTACTGTGGCGGCTAGGTGACTTGTTGTTGCTGATGCCATGGGTAGGGCAATATTGTAACACTCAGGGAGGTTCTCAAATCACTGCTGATAGAGTTTGTGGAGCTTTACATCTTCATCAGTTCCAAGGAATCGGAGGAGATATCTCTGGGCAAGGGTTTCAGTTCCATTTCTTTTCCTTGGTCAGTTGGTTGGCTCTATGACTACTTCTTTGGTTGCCTAGTTGATTATGGGATTCTTTTCTGTTAACCAGGTCATTCCTAGGATGATGTTTTGTTGTTTTCCGCTTGCTAGCACTAGGAAGTCTCTTTCTTCTTGCTTTTGGTTGATGGTTATGGAAAGGCGAACTTTGAACTTTATCTGTCCCATTTTGTTGGTGGTTCCATTGGCATTATATGCATTTCAGGGTTGTTTGAGTGGAATGAGGGGAATTTTATTCCTTTTCGTGAAGGCATAGTCAATGAAGCAGGCAGTGGCTCCATAGTCAATTAGGGCGGTTGTTATTGCAACTTTGGGGCTTCTGGGGTTAGAAAATTCTATTGGGATGAACAGAGATTTTTCATCAGTGGTTACTGTTACATTTGGAAGTATAGGAGAGCATGTTGTTGCCCTGAGTCTCCTATTCAAAAATCCTATTCTTTGAGATGATCAACATGTTCCTTCTCTTCTTCTTCACCAGATTTGTCAAAGTGCCCTTTCAAGGTCCTGAGAACTTCTTCTCAATTAATCTTTTGTTCTCCCAACTTTCTTATATACCCCTTCAGTTCTTCAGCCTGGGAGTCTATTTCTCAGATTCATTCTTGATTTGAAAATCAGGTGGAGGTTTTCCCATGGGTTGGAGTTTTGTTGCTTTTTTGGTTATAATGGTTCTGAGTGTGGCATCCGACCTTGTGGCATCAGTAATAACAGTTCTCTCTGTTGTGCCTATTCCTTTCCGCTTTGGAAAGCCTGATGACATCTACGTCCATTGCATTTGGATCTCTCCTTGCTTTGGTGTCAGACTGAGAAGATTGGAACCTTTCTAGCCTAAAGTTGTTGAGTCTTTTGTATGCTTGTATATGGGTGCTAGCTGCAGCCATCCATCCTTTTAATGTGGTTGGCTCAGTTCCTCAGAGGACATCACTAATTAGATTGAAAGGCAGGCCAGCACAGAAGAGGTCACAAATCATGGCTTCATCAGTCATCTTGGTGAGGGAGAGGAGGAGGTTGAATTGGGTAGAGTAGTCTTTTAGGGCTTCTGTGGTTATTCCTTTCATTCTTAGGTTTCTTATTCTTTTTCACATGTCCATGGCTTCATCTTTGAAGGAGAAGATGTTCTTGAAGCTCTCCTTGAACATTTCCCACTTCTTATAGTCAGCATTCATTTCCAACCTGTCATAATATCCTTCAGCGAAGGTCTTTCCTTGCCCTTCACTTATCCTGCCCAGAGTGGTGGTGATTATTTCTTTGTCAGTCAGTTTTGCCTTTTTTACATTTCTCCAGGCTTTCATAGCTTTTAGCCACCAATTGGCATCCTCCACCTTTCTGGTGAAGTCTTTTGGTAGGCTTTCTTTTCCCATCTCATCGTCAGAATCTTCTTCGTCAGTGTCCAGGTCCCAGTCCTCTTCGCCCAGTCCTGGTAGGTGGATATCTGGGTCAGAGGGGGAGTCATGTCACAGCAGTCTGGTTGGGTTAAAACTTTGTGATGGCTGGATGGGGGTTCGGAATGTCTCTCTGGATTGTTGTCTCTCCTGATGCTATTGCTGCCACCTTCGTACATTAGCTTCATTTCATGCTTGGGTGTTGGCGAAATTGAGCTTGCTCACCCTCTGTTGGGCTCAGTAAAATGCCCTGTCCTCAGGAGAGAGGTCGGGGTCTTCTGTGGGGTCATATCTGGATATCTTGGGCAGGCATTTAATAACACATGCTTTTGATAAGCTAGTTCTTTTGTTACACCAATGTTCTTTCACAAAGGTTCCTTACTGCTTTCGGTTTCCTGAATAGATCGGAGATTCTCCTATTGAGGCAAAAGGTCCTCAGGAGGGTCAAGCATTCACTTGGAAGTAGAACGAAGACTTGTAGAGATTTAACACCAGAAGATACACTGAATTGCATAGGGCTAGCTTAAGCTATTTCTACAACAAGGTAGGGTTATTTATATGAGACAACGAAACCACAAAGGGGGAACAATAGGTAACCACAAAGGGGAAACAGTAGTCTAACCACAAGAGGAGGACAATACGACAAAATGGGGTTGAGAAACTATGATCTGATCAGAGTGAGTCTGATCAGAGAGGAGAGGGGAAACAAGGTCCATATTCTGATGAACGTAGGGTAAGCACAGCAAGCAGGAGACAAAGAAGATGTATCATAAGCAACAAAGAAAGTAAGCGGTTATGATAGAGCTGTGGAGATGGGAGTAAGGAAGGCATGACTGGAACTGGTCTGGATCGGGTTTATCTTGTAACACCATTCTTTAGTCCAATAAACATCTGGATTGATTGCTCAGAACCAAGGTATTCTGAGAATGATGTCATCTTTGCCACAGTTTAGGATATATAGGTCTTGCTTGTAATGATAGACTATATTTTCAAACTTTTTTTGTACAACATACGAACACTTTACTTTTCACTTTCTTTTCGATGCATTGCACATGACCATGGGAAAGTCACATGACCAACAATGACATCATGACATGTGTTATTCATTTCCACTCTTCTCTCACACTGTCATCCATTATTTTCCCATCATCAACTTCTTATTCACACATACGCCTTCTTTACTTTGACCATTCATGGTAATTACCATAAACAGCACTTGGTCCATGCTCACTCTTTACCAGTATATATACCTGTACCATATACCTTAGAGCCCCAGTCTAATCCACTTGTCAATCATGTCAGTTGGGCAATGTCCCTTTATTGAACCTTTGATTAAGGAGAGGCTCGTTTCCCTTTGCACAGTTGGTGTTCTACTGAGTCGAAGTCCAGCTAGTGGTTGCTTGTGAGAGTGATCATTACACTTGGATTAGACTGAATACACTACCCGGACCTTAGGGTTAAGAGGTGCCCACTGGAGCTTTCCAAAGATTTCATTTTTGTTACATCCGCACTTTTAGGATGTAAGATTGAACCCAAGCTTTTGTCTCATTAGAATAGTCAATTTCTCAGTCCCTCCCTTGAGGTGATACCAGCACGAGGGTCATGCCTCATTTGCTAAGACCGACTTGGGAACTACTGCTGTCGAGCAGCCCAAGGCCGAGGTTATATCGAACACTGGTAGTCCCCTAAGTGATTAGGGAGGTAGAGCGTCTTTTTCTTACAAGTAGTATATGTGCAGTTTTGTTCCTGGTCGCTGCGGTCGCCAGAGAACATGTTATCCCAGCTTATGGAGGTGCAGATATTACCTCTGGTCAAAGAGATACTTTTTACGTAGTTTCACTTGCTGAGTCCCCAGAGTGTGGCTGGAAGATACCGCACAGTAAGGATCTCATTTTCATTTTCTAGTTTTACCTGCCAAAGAAGATTTCAACAAGGATGTCATCAACAAGCAACATCGATATCGATGACTTGGTCTCTAGGATTCGAGACCTAAACTTAGAATCCAAAAGGTCTTCAGTGACAAAAAAAATCACCGATCCGGACAAATGGGATGGTGATCGAGCAAAATTCCGAGTTTGGTGAATCAAGCTCTGCTTATGGGTTTTGGCCCAATGATGGAAAAATGACAAATTATGAGCAGTAGCAGTTCTATCAAGATTCGAGAAAAGGGCCAAGGGTTTTGCCCAAATAACCCTCGAAAAATATCTGGAAGCAGAGGACGACAAAGAGTTCAATGCACAAGGAAACCCAACAGGATCTCTTCTAGGAGATAAGGCCTGGCCTTCATGGGGTCAGCTCCAACAAGAGATCAAGGACTATTTCCAGATAGATATTCTTGCCCATGAGTTGCTGAAGAAACTGGAGGTGCTAAAACAAAACGGACACCCTATAGATCTGTTTTTACAAAGGTTCGAAGTATTACGAAGAGAAGCTGATATCAACAACAGCTTCGCAATGGAGTTGCTGAAAAAGGCAGTCAACTTCAGAATCTACGAGAGGCAAAAATTAAATGCACCAGCCTCCACATTTGACCTTGACGAGCTCGTCACTCGTTACAGAAATATAGGATGTGCATACAAGCAGATGGTAGTCGAAAGAGGACCGCCACCTCGAGGACCTCCACGTCCACCTCCACGCCCACAAGGGCAACAACCTTATTACAGACAGCTGCAAGGGGGCTACCAATACCCACAACCTTCCTGCCCGCCTTCAGGGCCACAACATTATTTCATGCCTACGGGCATTCAACTGGGCCGGGGCGCCCCAATGGATATCTCGGCACATCAAGTGCCACCAAAAGAAACTTGAACCTGCTTTGGTTGTTCCCAAGTAGGACACATATGGCTGGATTGCTCCAAAAATCCGAACAAACACCGTTTCCCCCCAAGGGCACGGCAACAAGCCATTTGGAACTGGGACACCGGTTCATACGAGTACCCACCTGAGCCAGCCTACCAGGCTCCAGACTTCCATTCATGCCCTCTCCCCACTCCACCATCTCTCCCCTTCCAATCTCCCCTGACTTTTATTGCCGTGCAATCCGCACAAACTTTTATTTCTCCTGAGGCCGAGGCATTCTACTGAGATAAATTCGAGGTGGAAGCCAAACAAAGGGTGGCCAAAGCTTTAAAAGAACAACGTTCATAGATGATGAGGGTCTCTGTGAACAGATAGACAATCTTTCATTTTCTCCTTCTGTCGATGCACTCAGTGCCAGCATTCATACCATGACTACAGACATTAATAATGAGAACAGTCTGGTAGATTGTACAGAGGACGATTTCCCTGTTTGTACTATTTCCTCAATTTTGTTGAACAATAAAAATCTTCATTCCGAAAGGGCAACTCCTTGGAGCACAGCGCTGGAATTAAAATGTAGCATGCTTGATTCCCTTGTTCAGCAAGTCAAGAATTCACCTATTTATAAATCCCTCAACACTTCAGTAACTATAGCCCAAAGATCATTCACGCTGAACTTTGGCAGAGAATTCTCTGTCAAAACAGTCTTGATGAGGAAACAGGAGGACCAATGGCAGAAATCATCTGTTCAGGCCTTACTGGATTCTGGGGCATCTCACACTTTCATTGACGAACAATATGTATTACAACATGGCATCAAACAATACGCTATTGCTAACCCTATTGCAGTTATTAATGCAGATGGCTCTAACAGAGCTATCGGCAAGGTTACCCATATGGTTAAATTAATCATTGGCATTAATGACCATTTCGAGGTTATAGACGCTTATGTCTCTCAACTTGGCTCTCATCACCTAATTATTGGTTATGACTGGTTATATCACCACAACCCGGACATTGATTGGATTGCTAAATCTATTTCTTTCCCAAGATGTACGGAATACTGCCAAGTCATTGGTGGTGGACCCTACCCCCCACTTCCTCATTTATGCAGCAAGAAGCCAACTATTAGGGTTATAAAAGAAGGACTCAAGGAAAAGGTGCCAGAAGTCTATCATGACTTCTTAAATGTGTTCTCAGAAAAAGAATCCAAATGCATGCCTGAGCAGAAGTCCTGGGATCATGTGATAGATCTCAAAGAAGACTTTGTCCCTAAAAAAGGCAGGGTCATTCCACTTTCGGATGTCAAGATGGAGGAAGTCCGAACCTTCGTCGAAAAAGAACTAAAAAAGGGATATATTAGACCATCTAAATCCCCCCAAACTGCACCCGTCTTCTTTATTCCCAAAAAAGATGGCAAGAAACACCTTGTTATGGACTATAGATATTTAAATGAGGGCACCATCAAAAATGCCTATCCTTTACCCCTCATTCCCACACTCATTGACCATTTAAAAGGTGCTGATATGTTCACCTGTCTTGATCTCCATTGGGGTTACAACAACATGAGAATCAAAGAAGGAGACGAGTGGAAGGGTGCATTCGTCACCCCTATTGGTGCCTACAAACCTACTGTAATGTATTTCGGTATGACTAATTCTCCACCCACGTTCCAAACTATGATGAACGATATATTTAACAATATGTATGCGGTTCTGGTTATTTACATAGACGATTGTATGTTATTTACGAAAGGGAGAACACAAACTGAACACAAGGAGATCATTAAGGAAGTTCTTCGCTGATTGAAGGAGAATGACCTTTATATGAAACCAGAAAAGTGTCAGTTCTCCAAGGACAAAGTGGACTTTTTGGGTATGGTCATATCTAAAGAGGGAGTTGAGATGCAGGAAAAGAAGGTGGCAGGAGTCATGGACTGGCCTGTTCCCACGCATCTCAAAGAACTTCAAGACTTCCTCGGACTCTGTAATTATTATTGTAGATTTATTGAAGGCTTCGCAGACATTGCCAGACCCCTGAACAATCTTACCAAAAAAGACATTCCTTTCCACTGGGGTCCCGACCAACAGAAAGCGTTTGACACGCTCAAGAACAAATTCAAGACAGCTCCTCTCTTAGCCTATCTGGATCAGGATAAGGAGATGAGGGTAGAAACCGATGCTTCGGACATAGCAACCGGAGCAGTTTTCTCTGTCAAATTGGACGACAGACTTTGGCGACCATGCGCCTTCATTTCCCACTCCTTCAACTCCGCTGAGCAGAACTACCCTATTTATGATAAAGAACTCTTAGCCGTAATCTGTGCATTAGAAGAGTGGAGGCACTACCTTATTGGTAGAGAAGGTTTCGAGATCTGGACCGATCACAAAAATCTCGAATACTGGAAGAAGCCACAAACTCTCTCAGGAAGACAAGCACATTGGCATGCTCTCCTTCAAGAATTCAATTACATCTTTATTTATAAACCAGGATCAAGCAACGGACGAGCAGATGCTCTATCACGTTGACCAGATCATGGCGACACAGTAAAGGACCACAACGAGAACATTACTGTATTACCAGAACACTTATTTATTAATAATGTTTCTCTTTCATCAACATTTATGAAATCATTGAGGCACGAATCATCCAAATTGGGTGTCGATGCTATTCATGACTTCTCATACGTGTCTGATGACTATATTTTCAAAAACACAAAAAACAAAATCTTTGTTCCCAAACCTTTATGTATAGAACTTTTAACCTTATGTCACGATCATCCCATCACAGGACATTGCGGACATGGACATACAATACATCTCCTTACTCAATATTTCTCATGGCCAGGAGTCACCAAAGACGTTAAAAATTATGTAGATAGCTGCCAAGTGTGTGCCCAAACAAAGGGAACCTCAAAGGCACCAGCAGGAAAACTCATTCCTTTACCCACACCTACTAGACCTTGGGAAGATCTCTCAGTCGATTTCATTATGGGATTACCTAAATTCCAAACATTCACTGCTATCTGTGTTGTAGTAGACCGCTTCTCTAAAGAAGTAGTCTTCATACCCTGTTACGATACCGTTTCCTCTTTGGACTTAGCTAAACTATTTAGAGACAATGTGTGGTGCATCCACGGACTTCCCTCGACGATAGTTTCAGATCGAGGCCCACAATTCATTTCGGACTTTACACGAGAGCTGTGTAAACTTCTCTCCATCTCCCAGAAGATTTCTACCACTTATCACCCCCAAACCGATGGACAAACAGAGTGTATCAATAGAGAACTCAAACAGTATCTCTGCTCTTACATGTCAAAGAAGCAAGAATCCTGGGCAGATTGGATAAAAACAGTGCAATTCTCCCACAACAACTCTCTCACCACCTTCACTGGTTCCATTCCATTCGCCATCACATGTAATTACACCCCTCGCATGGGCTTCAAAGGAAAAGCGACAGGTCCAGGTGCTGAATTTGGAAGAGAATTTGGATGCTCACATAAAGAAGTAGAAGCAGCCCTTAATTTATCTAAAGAAAGGATGAAGCAGTTTGCCGACAAAAGAAGGTTGGAAGCTCCGGAGTATACCATCAGTCAGCAGGTCTGGCTATCAACCGATAAATTAAAGCTACCTTATATGGCAAAGAAACTAACACAAAAATGGATCAGACCTTACCGGATCAAAAAGGTCTTACCAAATGCCGTTGAACTTATCCTCCCTAATTCCATACACATACACCCAACTGTCAATATCTCTCGCATTAAACCATATCAAGAAACCCTACCTGGTCAACCTGTACAATGACCAGACGCGATCAAGATAGACGAGGAAGGAGAGGAACAGTTCAAAATTGATTACATTGCGGGTTCACGCTTTGTAAAAAGGAAGCTACAATATTTGGTGCACTGGAAGGGTTACGACGAAACAGACCGCACATGGGAAACTGCAGACATCATAAACACCGCCCCTGATGCAGTTGCTGATTTTCACCGTCAAAACCCATCCGCTCCACATAAACTCCAAGGACTCTCCACTGCGGACTTCCAATCCTTATTTAAACCCTACGAAAATCTTACTGAATCAAACTTTTGCAGGACTCATCTGGAATTCAAGTCTTAAAGAGGGAGTAGTGTAATGATAGACTATATTTTCAAACTTTTTTTGTACAACATATGAACACTTTACTTTTCACTTTCTTTTCGATGCATTGCACATGACCATGGGAAAGTCACATGACCAACAATGACATCATGACATGTGTTATTCATTTCCACTCTTCTCTCACACTGTCATCCATTATTTTCCCATCATCAACTTCTTATTCACACATACGCCTTCTTTACTTTGACCATTCATGGTAATTACCATAAACAGCACTTGGTCCATGCTCACTCTTTACCAGTATATATACCTGTACCATATACCTTAGAGCCCCAGTCTAATCCACTTGTCAATTGTGTCAGTTGGGCAACATCCCTTCATTGAACCTTTAATTAAGGAGAGGCTTGTTTCCCTTCACACAGTTGGTGTTCTACTGAGTCGAAGTCCGGCTAGTGGTTGCTCGTGAGAGTGATCATTACATTGCTGTTCCCTAATTTCTTCATAGTCCAAGATTACCATGGTCTTGAACCATATTTCTCCAGATTGGCTTTCCGATCTATCAGCATTCCATGCTTTGATAGGCATGAAAAGTCTGGTAATTGGCAGGCCCAGATGCCTAACTGCTTTCCAATTAATGAAACATCTGGTGGCACCAGAGTCTAAAAGTGCACATGCTTCAACAATTTTGCCACCCTGTTTCCAGATCAAGAAGGGAATACAAATAGCATTCAATCTTGATCCAAAAATAAATTCAGGGGCTATTATAATGGAAGGTCCTGACATTGATTCAGTCCTTCCTCCTAAAAATGTGCCAGTGCTCAGGAGTCTCTGACTCCTTCATGGGCCATATTAGCAGGATCCTCTTGGGCCTCAAGGATCTGGATGTGTTCATTATCCCACATGGTAGCTTCCTGTCCCTCTAGTGGGACTTCTTCTTTGTCAAGGGAAGGACCAAAAGTGGTCTTCAGGGTTTTTAGAATCTCACTCCTTGTTTGCCCACATGAAAGTTCCTTAATAAAGTCATCCAGTGTATCATTGGCAATGGATAATCTCCTAGAGGAGAGTTAGGTTTCCACAGCTCTGGTTTTGACCATCAATCACTGGTTATTATTCAGGTGGTCATGATAATTCTTTGTAGAGCAGCCCTTCTTCTTGCAAATGAAATACCTATGCTCCCTAAGGCATCTAAAATGCTCTGCCAGACTGATGGTGATTTTATCAATGTCCATAGTATTGGGATCATGCTTGCTGTGATTATGGCCACCATAAGCCAGTTGGGGGCTCTTCCTAATGTTCCTAATCCTCTTGAAGTTTTCTTCAATTTCAAAGGATTTCTTGTAAACATCTTCCATAGAGGTGGCAGTTTGGAGGATTTCAGACATGGTGAGTTGGGTGGCGATTTGTGGGTCAAGTCCATGCAGATACCATTTGAGGAGGGTGTTAAGATCAGTGATCTTGGATCAGACCAAGAGGAGGGAGAAACTGGAGACATATTTCTCAAATCCTCTGGGGTCTTTGATATTCTGTACAAGTGAAGAAAGTTCCACTTATGCTTGGGCAGCAGTGTCATAAGGAGTAAAGGTGTTCTTGAAGGCTTCTTTAACAGCTTTGAAATGAGATTGCCCTGCAGGTATAGTGCTAGTTTTAATTTTGGCAAGCCATGCTTCTGTAAAGGCCTTTTCTCTTTCTTTCTGCATTCAGTTGAGGAAGATATAACTCTTCATGAGATCTCCAAGATTAGTGTCAAGGAAGAAGTAGCCTTCCATAGCCATGAGCCATCAGTTAGCATCACCAGATTCTCCAGAGAATTCTTTTGGTAGGGCAGCTTTAACTCTTGGCATATTGTCTTTGTTATTGTTGTTCTGACTATTGTCTGGGTCATTTCTGGGGGAAGGTGGGGGTTTGTCCAGGAGAAGATCTGTTCTTTGGATAAAGTTCTTGTAGTATTGTCTGTTGTCATCACTGTCAGAGAAGTCTTCCTCTGGTGCTTCTGCAATAGAAGATTGGTGGGGTTTTTCCACAAAAGGGTCAACTTGGTGCTGTCCAGAAAAGGAGGCTCTGGGCAAGATGGGGGAGGGAGTATAATGGCGAGAAGGAGGTGGTAGGATTCTGCTTCAGGGTTGAGAACTAATTTTTTGGGACTTGGTGGGGGAAAGTGGTGAAGGAATGGAAGAAAAGGCTTGTGATGAAGGTTGGGGAGTTATTTATTGTTTCTTGTCTGAGGATCTCTCTCCAAGAATTTGGCTGAGGCTGATTTTCCTCATCTTGTTCCTTGGTGTGGACTACCACCTGGTAGTCTCTTCAATAAGGGTGGAGAGCTTGATAGTGCTGTGAGGTTGGTAACCTTGATATTTTGTTACAACCAGTGTAACAATGGTACATGTCTGAGTTCATGTATATGTTCCCCCACTCTAGGTCAACCCGAATAGGGGTTAAGAGTGGAATGTCTAGCCAAAGCTAGATAGATCCAGGCTGGCCAAGGTTGGTAATGAGGTGAGGGCAAGGAGGAGCTGAGGCATTAGAAGAGGGGATTCTCAGGAACACATAGATGATACCCAGAAAGATGTATATCAAGGTTAAAGTTAAGTACATACTGTATATCAGAGTGGTATAAATACTATAGACTTTAGGGGAGGAGATGGAGTCTAAAGTCTAAAGAAAGGAAAGTACATGTTGTGACACAGTCACCTGGTAATCAACAAAAGGTAGAAGGGGAGATGTATAGTCTATAAAGAGAAGACTATAGAGGAGGAGCAGTGTCTGTGAGGGAAAGGAAATCATAAGGATAAATAAGGAAATGACCATAAGTGGAAGAGGGAGAACTAATATCATCCATGTGGCAAAGAGGAGGTGATCTGGGGAAGTGGCAGTGCTGAAGGCACAGCTCAGTTCTTATTCAGTAAAGATGGACTTACCAAGTAGCTCTGCCCAAGTAGAGCAAGGGATCCTGTACTCTTGGAGGAAAGTGAAGACTTTGTCAAAGAGAGTAAGGCCCAGGTGATTGAAAACAAGGGTAGGAGATGGTGAAGAATCAGGAAGGCATAGAGGACAAGAAGAAAAGTGTAGGGGGTCCTCCATGACTGTAACACAGAAAATAAGGGATCATAGATGGACATTGAAAAATAGTGCTGTGAAATCCTGGATGCTAATTTTCACTAACCTTATCAGAGTGTGTTTGATTATCAGTGATGCCACCTTGTCATTCAAAAGACATGACCACACAATCAATGACAAAGACATATATTTCCTTGTCATTGCTGACATGATCACTTTTTAAAAGTGATTTTACTTCCCTCAGTGGCATTGCAAGCACAAGGTTCATCAAGTCTTCAACCATGGCATCCGGACCCCCTTCATCCATTAGCCATGATAAAAGATCATGCTATGAAAAAAAACATGAACAGGGCACCACCCTACAATACATAAGGCCAACCAACAGGTTTCTTAGTCCAGTCCTTCCCATATTCTGCCAAGTATCCCCATTACTCCTCAATGATTGGACAGAGATGCCCTACACCCCACCTAGTATTCCTAGACATGTTCATAACAAAATGGGCAGCCAGGCTGTCAAGAAGGTGAGGATGCTCTGCAGACAGGTAATCATAAGGGACCTATGGTTTCAAAAAAATCCAATGAGAAGACTGCCTATGACAGCACCAATGGTATATTGGACATTGAGAGCAACATAATCCAGGTCACAACCTGCAATAAAGGCTCAGAAATACAAGCAGGTAACAAGAGGAGACACATACACAGTGGAAGTCCAACAAATGATCTGTTGCTAGCCCTGCACACTATCTGTTGAATGATTGTCAATGCTGGAACACTCTTCCACTCTGTGAACAATTTGTTGTTTTGATGACAGGAAACATGTTACCATTGTCTTTCAGGTCCAAGATCTCATCGAAGGCTGTAATGATCTCACCCGCAACTCGGGATAGAAGACTCCGATATTGCGAGTGAGCTGTGAGCGCAACACCGTGATGTGACGGGAATT
>JBBPKW010000022.1:19193-53475 GCA_038089475.1 Boletus aff. vermiculosoides | reverse complement strand
TACCAAACAGGGTGAAGCAAAAGCGTACCCTCTTACTAATCTACCCCTTGGGAGGGTTCCCCGGGTTCCGCCTGGCTACCCCTTCCGAGCTTCTCCGCTCGCCTTCCGGCTCGCGACCCCTGCGAATGACCAATCTGCCCATACACGGATGCAATTGCATCCTCAAGCTCAAGGCCATTGACAAGCTTGATACCATGTACAAAGATGCTTCCGCTATATCACACTGGTTGACTGTTACAGCGCTTTCAAGTGCGCATCCAGAGGATCACAATTTCTTGTAGACGACCAGCCTCTCCTGACCCACATGCCCTGGAATTCCATTTTCTGGGACCTTGTCGAGGACTTTCTCCCAGCCATCTCCGAGGACATCAACGTAGTGTTCAGGTTTGGCGAAGAACGGTGGGCCGTCGTGGTCCACGGGTAGGTTGAGCGGCCATACGAGTGTGATGAGATAACCGCCAGGCTTCAGCAACGCAGAAATTTGCTTGCCCCAAACACTCCTCGGAACTGGCGGTATCGCGACGAAGAATCTAACGAACCGGTCCTTACGCAGTTGCAGAGACACAGATGAGGATACACACGTGTAGTCATAGATCAAGGTGAATCGTTGATCGTCAGGGACTGAAAAGTTGAAGAAGTCTGCTACCTCAAACGACACTTTGGCACTGGGGACTCCTGGATAACTTCTATCGAAATGACTGGCAGGGGTCAGTATAAGATTATCGGTCCCCTTCGGGCCTCTGAGCCTTACTCGCGTGCGACCTGGACTGCTGTTGATGATATATCGATGGCCAACACGTCGAGTCCCAGATGAGAGGCGATCGAGGTTGCATCATAACCCTATTTGACATGAATGTTACTCATTCAATGAATTTTAGCAGGGCCTACCTTGCCACATCCCGGGACGAGAGCACGACCAACCTTGGGGAGATCAAGTTCGTTTGACAAAATCAGGTCATGGAGCGCAGGCTGAATATCCCCCGAATCCCAAGGTGTGAGTCCAATTTTCCTAGGGGAAATGTAGTCTCATTTCATTGTTCGCGTCTGGGGTACAGGCATCACACACCATGCATCATCCCAACCACTGGCGGGGCTCTCTTTCAACAGGTGAGCGAGCACCTTAGAGCTGTCAGGGAGCGCGACCGACTCGGAAGGTGTTTCAGCCATGCTTCGAATGGAATGAAGGGTATCAAAGTTATTGCAATACTTGGAGATCGGAACTTGCTATTTAAATATAATTGTGTGTTCTGTGAAAGTGCCAGTTCAACAACAGTTCAATCAACATGGCTACCGAAGTTCAAGTTGTTGTACCAGATAGTATGACGAACAGATGTGTAAAATTACAGATAACAACGTCGATTGGTAATGTCTGAATGTACTTTTCAGAAGAAGGCTTGTTACACATCACTAGCAATACCGTAGAACGACATGGGATACAACTCGCCTGAGTGATTGTGCGGACACGTAAAACATTAGTGACAACTTGTATGCTGCCCCGTGTTGAGTGAACAAACCATATACTTAACGAGCGTGTTTTTAGATCAGCATGTCAATTCCTATTTTCCTATCGAGTTGCTTCCAAGATCTCCATGGATGTTACGCTATTACCGCGAATCACCTGAGATGATGGGAGAATTAGACCAAACAGCAGACGATGGGAAAGATTAAGCCTACCACTGTACCAATTGGATGCTTTTGAGCGGGAGTAGTCTCTTCAAGGGCGTCGTCGATCACAAGGTTGAGGAATAGATCGTAGCCACGCAAAGTACCGCTGACTTTACGACCACCCTGCAGATGAACGAACAATTTCTTGTCCATAAACTAGAAGAGTTGGGAAGGTGGTATAATGCTATGGCTATGGACAGACGTACCTTTTTGAGTTCTGGCTGGGAGGCTTTGGACATTTTGGAGTGTCGGTGATATGTGAGTTGTTGAACGCGAGGTGCTTGACGCGCTGAAATCGGGTTTGTTTTACCATGTTTGGCTCACTGGGTTTCGAGCCAACCTCGACAGTCAGTTCAGGTCATCGCATAACAGCTATTCTAACACATTTTGTTCACCATCATCACCAGAGTCGTGCAGGAAATAGAAAGCAAAGGCGGAGGGTCCCAGAAATTCTCTTCGTCCCCAAAGTTTCAGAGTCAGTGTTACTCCCATTCACCTGCCTCACTTGAACGCGATACTGAGCCGTGCACATCCTCAGCTCCTCCCAACCTCGAGCAGTTAACACATAAGTAGTGCGGTTGGTTGGATAGATGGCCACGGCAGCTTCCCGGACCGTACCAAGTAGTCCAAACCCCTCTGCCCAAGGTTCTCCTCGTAACAGAGACTGGGGCACGCTGAAGGCGGGTGAACCAGGGTCAGCTTTCCGTGGAATTAGCCGGGGAAGGGGTAGCCGAGGTGGTGGTGTCAGAGGCGGTCGAGGTGGGGGCCATCCACCAAGTACCTCGGGCCAAAAGGGCGGCAGTCACTCGGACACAGCCAACAGCACACCATCTCCGTCACCAAAGGTGCCTTCTGTCCCACACAGGCCTCCCGCGTTGACCACCACTACCACAACGCCGAACGGTGTACCAGAGAAAGCTGTCAACGGTTCCGCTGAGCGCGATGGCCGGCCTAAGCCGGGATCCCGCAAAAAACCTCGAGCTGTCCCTGCTGTCGTGGTTGCACCCGCCTCTCCTTCTGAAACCTCCCAGACAGCTCCATCTACCCCTTCTCGATCTGCTAACCGTCAACGCCGCTCTCAGTCAGGAAAGCGCCACACCACAACTACGAAGCCGCCGCCTTTACCAAATGTTATCAAATCACAAAAGTCACGGGGTGGCTCCACACCTGCGTCCCAAACGATTATACGCAAGGATGTTCCGCCGCATCTCGTGGCTGCTCACGAGGCAGAGATTCGACATGATATAGATGCGTTGGTGGAACGTGTCAGAGCCGTCGCGATGGCTGAGAATCGTCCGTCGACTCCTGGTAGCCACATCGATTGGGCTGGTGATGAAGATGACTCTCTACCGGATCTCGACGATTGGGGCGTCACAACAACACACACCAATGCAACCCGCGATGAAGAGCAGAGCGAGGAGATTTCCCCGATCCTGGCAGACACTTTGAAACCGCTGCCGGAGCCAAGTTCAGAAGTCCACCGAGAAGAAGAACAGGAAATGGAAACTTATGATGATGCTCAACCTGAGCAGGTAAAAGAGTCGCCAATCCAACCCTCGTTCCTGCCTATTCCTACGAAGGGAGCAACCACCGGGTCGTCCACCGTCGAGAAGGTTCCAGAACAATATATTGTAGTGCCTACAGCTGTGGAAGAATCTTCGTTACCTACTCTTTCGGATGGAAAGTGTCCGTTACATCCCTCCCTCCCACCGAAACCTGTCGCAGCTATGGAGAGTTTGCGTGCCCGAGGTAGATCAATCAGCAAACCTTCCAATCTTCCTCCGAAACCTCCTGTGCCTGTTGCGGAGGAGGAAGTACTCACGACGAAAACCGAGGAGTTGTCCGAGTCGATTCATGCGCCATCGGCGGATGAACATCCTACATTGGAGAGAGTGTCTAGTGGGTCCTCTAGTGAACGAGGTCTTGCTGCCTCGATCCATGCACCTATGCCTGGCTTGCCAGAGTCCCATTCGGCCCCTAGCCTTCTGTCCAGTAACCCTTCCGCCGCCGCTCCCCGCACCCACTCACGTTCGCAAACGGAAGGTCGACCGGGAATGCATCAGCCGCATACTGCTCCTCCAAGTATGGTGTCTCAACGGCATGGTCGATTAGGTGCTTGCTCGCCTCTTGGGAAACACGTTTACACTCATGCTCGCAATCATTCCACACCTGCTGGAGGTGCAGGCTCACGACCACCTCAAGCGTCCCGCCCTGTTATCACCGGCGAAGCGATTTCTAGGTTGGCGCGCACAATTGGCGGACTTGGACCCACTCCCCGTACACAAGCAATCCCCGTCACAAAGGACTCTACCATCTCATCATGAGATTTACTTGTGACTTACATCCTGATCTACACACGTTGCTGTAAATTGTTGAATACTTGCTCTATATTCATACTCTTCTACTGGATAAGTAAAGTCTTGATCTCGTCGCACCTAGTCCTAAACATATACCCACTTTATCCCTTCTCCGTCACGCTTGACATACCTGTATTTTGTTCTCGATGAACTGGGGTGTATGTACCATGGTACGTTACTGAAACTCTTATTCGTCGCTGGTTAACACAGGGCTCGAGTGCACATGAAAGCCTTATCCTGAGCTGAAATACGATAGTTCGAGTCCGATGGCTTTAATGGGTTTCGACCGACTTGACAGGTCGGAAACAACACCCAAGCTGACCAGCATTTGCTTCAGGCGACCTTCCCATAACAGCGAAACAGTCTGTGCAAGAGTTGAGTGGCACAGTACAATAACATGGGGAACGGGTGCAACGAACATTGTTGGTTGATATCCTGGTTTTCACAACCCCTCGAACGTCTGACGCCGAGTGAGATAACCCTTGTTGAGGGGGGCTTGGGTCGTTATCTGGGGACTGGGAAGAATCGCTGTCCGAGACCGGTTGCGAGAGGGCACGCCGCATCCACCATTCCGCCCCCATGGTCCACTCGCTGTCATAGCTGTAGACGTTGAAGTCAAGCCTTGAACACAAAGAAAGGTCTCGGGAGACCTTGGCGGCGTATGCGGCTGAAACATGGCCCATCATTGGATTGAACAAGGCTGTGATTGTGGTAGGTGGCTGAGATGGCGGTCCACGAGGTGCGGGAGGTGACGAAGACGACTGCACTTGAGATGAAGGAGCAGACGAGTCTGAGAGTGTCGTAAACCGAATTCCGGTAGACACTGCAAGAAAAAAGAACTAAATATACTCTGGTCAAAACAGAGCTAGATCCCCCTACCTCCCGCGCTCTTTTCCTTTGCACTGATATAAAATTCTGCTCCTGCGGAAACACGGCCCTTGAGTCCACCGCCAGTAGCATCTTCCTCGTCCACGCGTTTTGGCCGAGGACCAATAGAGGAGCTGGAATCCTCGGAAGGTTCTATGGCGTTACCGAGCCTGCCAAAATTATGCAACACGCGCACTCCCCACATCCCATCTTCAGCGCTCCATGTATACTCGGTGCACCATTTTCCGATGTCGTGCTGCAGGCTGAACATAATGTTGCTCACATTCTCCCCGCGCGCTCTCCCCTCTCCGGTGAGGCTGGATCGCGGGTCGGAGATGGCAGCCACCAGCGTCTGTACAGTAGGTGATAGCCGGGTCGAATAGAGTGCATCCAATCGACCAGAAGGGAGGTACAGACGGCCATATAGAAGATAATCTGTCGCAAGACCCTGTCGGTCAACGTTTCAAGATGACAGATGCAAAGAATGGGGTATGAATACATACCCCGCGAATCAACACGCTGGCCAGCTAGCCATTCTTCCTTTCCCTCTGGCCGTCTAGGTCGGCCATACAGTTTGAATCGCTCGACCATGTCCTTGAAACGGACGTCCCCAGAGTTCTTGATATCTAGCCCGCACGAGGTAAATATGTATCCCACAGAGCCATTGAGCGACGGCATTGCATTCATAGAATATGACGTGCTGAAGAGCGGGTTTGGCGACTTGGATATCGAAAGATGCAACCCACGCGGAACGTTGAAATCCAGTATAGCTGTCCCGAGGCTTCAGAATAGAGGGCAGGCTGTACAAGGGGACCTACCACTGGAAGACCGGGTCAAATTGGCATAGAGATTATCTTCGTTCCAACCAGTTGCCTTGTAATAACTTCGTAAGACATAGGACGCGAATGGATGCATGTTCAGGTGTAGCGACTGGCTATGATTGGCCGACTAGTGACTACGTACGCCATTTGGTGGCCAATAGGAAAGATTACATAACGCAACTCTTCACAGTATCTGCATAACCTCTGTGACAGTTGGCCGGGTCTCTGCTTCCTCCCAGCACTTCTGCATGACTTCCCAGACATGATCATCGAGCCCTCTCGCAATGGTTGCCTCATCACAAGGTCTAGGGGGCTTTTCGCCCGAAGCCACCTTGATGATGACTTGTGTGGTGTGTCTGACAGTCGCCCAAGGCATCGCGTGTGTCATTAGCTGCTCAGAAGCCATTAGGAACTTGACTTGACATTAAGAAATCGGTATACCTCCAACATTGTCATTCCGAATGCATAAACATCAGCGGCCATGGTGAGCCTGCCCTTGTCAAAGCATAGCTCAGGTGCCAGCCACCTTTGAGAGTTCGAGACCCTAAAACCAAGCATCGGCATATTGAAAGGGTAAATTCTCGCAAGATCATGCTCACCCAGCAGACTGCGTGAAGGGTACGCCAGTTATATCTTCTACAACCTGATACGGTTGTATTAGAACGTGAGCTAGATTATCATAATGCCTGCGGCGTACTCTCGAGAAACCAAAGTCTGCAAGGAGTGGGTTGCCAGCCGCATTGATGATGATATTAGCCTATCAAAGTACATGTTAGGAATAAATATGCGCGAGAGGATTAACACTCACCCCTTTCAAATCCCCGTGAACAATGGGTGGGTTCATGGTGTGCAGGACATGGACACCTGCACTGATGCCTCGGATCTGTGGAAATTTCCAGTAAATCAAGTCGATAGCAACTTGACCATCAAGACTGACCAATGCGAGGTGGTCAACGTCGGGGAAAAGGGCGACATACTTGTCAGCCGTCCCATACGGGTGCCATGGACTGACGACATAACTATCGCACGCGTTAGGTGAAGTTTGCTCCCACGACAGAGAAGACGTACGGGAACGGCCCATCATTCTGGCAAAACCCATAGAGGGGGAGGATGTGGCGTCCTTGGTCGTTTTCCCATACTCTATTCCAGATGTCGACTTCGCGTCTAAATCGCTGGTAAACTGTTTATGCAAATACGTGAATTGACCAGTGTTTATGGAGACATACCTGTAGACTCTTAGGAGAAGAATGGACGGCACGCAAGATCTTGATAGCGACCTTTTCTTCACTTAGGTATAATCCCTCCCAGATATCCATGGAACCTGTCCCGCTGACGGGGTATTGGCCAAGTCTGCGTACTTCTCCCCGTTGTAAATGCATGTTCGCAAGTAGTTTTCCTGTAGACTTTTGTATTCGATACAGGTTAGTCCCGAGTCCATGGGTATCATGACCAGGAGTGATTGAGAGATTCTGCGAGCGGATCACAGGGTTAAGATAGAAGTAAGGATGGACAGACACCATCCACGCACCTGTTGCATTAGTGCCATGATAGCCTTTATGTCAGTGCTTTGTTGATGCTGGGTCATTGCAATGATCGACTGGGAATTCTTGATATCAGAGAGATAGAGTAAAATTTCGGCTTGGTCGCGTTCGGTATTTGCCTTGAATTCGGACTGCCAAATCGCGGTGTCCAATGCTGCGGTGAGCTTGGGGGAGGGATCAGCCAGAGTAGAATGCGGTATTTTTGAACACACTTGGAGTTTCGTCAAGCTATCGTTGATTTCCATGTGACAGTCTTGGATCACGGTCGCAAGATCGGCTTGCTTGATGAAAAGCTCGAATGAGCTTTTCGAGCACCACATGTCCAGACGGCCGATAATGCTACGAAGTGTACTAGGGGTTTGTGATCAGCGCAGACGGATGTGCGGGGAGCACGAAGAAGAGACCTCAGAACGCCAGCGATCAATCTCTGCTGTTCTGGCGGGGGAGCATCATCGCCGTTTTGTCGAACGACGACCAAGAAGCTAATGCAGCGATCCTGGAGCTGCTTCAAGGCGTTCCTAGTGAGCGGTAAGAGATCGCGAATAGAGAAGATCGTGAATGGGGTACTTGTTGGCACGGGCCTGCCTGATCATAGTGATGAGGGTATTGAGAAGGCCGATGGCTGGAGCGAGCCAAGGGACTGGGGCAAACTGGGCAGACACCTGGGCGGAGTCGAGGAAGAGAGCAGCAGCATATGGAATTGTGGAGATGGCGGACATGAGTGGTCAAAGGAGAGGAAGGGACATGATGCATGATGAGTGGGGATGGGGTACCTTTTATAATAGTAGCGACACAGGATGGCAAGCACATGCGTCTCTTGCCGGAGCCAACTCCGTCTCTGCCCCAGTTCAAGTCTCTCCTCATACATGGCTCTTATCACCCCGCCGCACCCATCCATCTCTCTCTCTCCACCCCGCCACCACATCACGCCATATTCTTCTCCCCATCCCGCGACTCCCTCTTGCAAGCTCTCCAGACACACAACGACGAATGGCTCAACACACACTCCGCAACCGGCTCAGTGGCAAGCATGAGCTCGAGGGTCACAGTCTTGTTGGCCGCTTGACTTCATCACATATGCTCCGTCCGAGTGACCCCTTCCTCCGCAGCTATCCCCCTACCCCCCAACACCTCGTCGCGGTCCTTGCCATGCTCCGCAGACACGAGGTCTCCTCGCCATCTGTCACGATCGCTCCGAAAGTGACACTCGATCGTGCACCCATTCTGCTTGTGTTGCATGAACCTTCTACATATTTCTTGTCCGAGCAAGAACAGTAAGTTGGCGCGCTTGTCACCCGACTGGATCCTCAGCCCATTGAAATACCCACACAAGACACACGGTATCCTCCTACCTCTTACTGATCACTCATGCACTTTCAACTATCGAGTATCTGTCGTCCCGGTCTTCGATGTATGTCATCTATCTCCTTCCTAGAGGCTGCACCCACAGACGCAGCTCGTCACCCGCGAGTCTTGTGGTTTTCGACACTCAACTAGATCACCTCAAACTCCCCGTACTTCGGGCACCGCCTAGGAATACTTTCGACGAACGTGATGATCCCGAGGATGTCCCTAGACCAGAGTCTGTGCTCTTTTTCGCTGAAAAATATTTCGAATTGTCGGGCACATTCCAATGTCAGTCGGACTTTTGGATTCGTTCCATAACTTCCTGGCTCAGTCCCGCGTTCCAGTACATGAGCAAACCGAGTCGGACCCGCAAACATCCGTTTTTGTCTTGCATCGCATCGGGGAAGACTTGGTTGAGGAGAAGCTTGAGAGTGTCCCGTAGTGTTGTTGATTAGTATTTGTATCCATCCATCCATGAGCGAACTCGCTGGCTTGTCATCTTGTCCATAACATGCCATCTGAACCCGACGTCGGTGTATCAGGATTCTTTTCCTTTGTTCTCAAGCCAGGCTCTTCCTTGCACCCCTCGTTTTTGCTGGCAGTCGACTGTGCTTTTACCGTTCTCTTTTTGGTCTTCGCCTGGTCAGCATACCTTACGAATGGCAATGTCCACTTCTTTATCCTAATGGCGATCGAGATTGCTCTGTGGGCAAGCGTGAAATGGTACATCTGCGATTTCTCCTCGTGGTGCTAGTGCTTACGGATTGCAGGTTCGTGCAAGAGCTAAGAAGGCTGCCCGCCTCCCCAGATGAGGTCGCTCAGGAGAAAGATGAATGACAACCAGATCCGAAATATGCGATCAAGCATTTCATTTTAAAATGCAAGTCATTCACCGGCGTGCTTTGTCGCTACCTTCGTACCAACGTTTTGTTCGTCTGACACTTTCTTGTGCCAATAAGAATACTGCGAACACATCAGCGCTATGTGATATGGATTGAAAACTTCGACTTCACGTTCTCTTTCTGTCCCGTCCAGCCCTTCTCTAAACGATTGCGTCACGTCGCTACTAGCCCCTCCACCTCCTGCAGGACCCAGGGCTGCAAAGTGCTGCGCTTGATCGATTACTTCTGTAAGACGCCCGCGGAACGTCTGTTGGGGGTCATCGTCCGAGCCAAGACATATCCCCCGCACAACGGCTACACACCTGCGTCAGAACTGTCCCCAATTCAAGGCTCTGTTCTTCTGATAATCTAGGGATTAGGATTAGTGTAACTGTCCAATATCCACTATAGTTTGCTCACATCTCCATGATCATCTTCCCAAAGCCATACCATAGCCCACCCGCTCCAACGAGCGAGGAGAGCTTGACACTCCGAGGCTCTGCTCTGAGCGCATTCCTAACTCTTGTACCAAAGGCTGCCGGTGTGGCCACATCAGCCCAGTCACTAGTCATAGAGTGAATGAATGACTGAACGGCACAGATAGACCCCTACGAATAGAGAAAGATGTACGCCAACCACATCGGGAGTGGAACCTTTGTCAAAGCCTTGATCTGTTGGAGCCCTCGCTGAGCGTGATGATACCCGGATGATTGACGAAAGCATACATCCTTATCTGAACCTCCACCAAGATGTCCCATTCGGGGTACATCTATCTTGAAGGTGCATTGTATTTTCTATAAGATCATATGTAGCAACAGTCTGCCTGGTCGATAAAGTACATACCTGGTTTTCTGCGAGGATCGCGTCGATTGAGAAATAATCGTAATCCATAGCGAAAGTAGGTGTGGTACTACTTAGGGAAAACACGCGTCTTACCTGACGCGTCGGTGGCGTGGAACCTTGCACTTTCACCGAGTCTACAGCCAACCACATGAACACGATCAGACACTTTTTATTACTCGCACGACGACCAGCACGACCGGTATCACACCTCACACTTCGGTACCAACGCTCATTTTCATCTACACCTCGGGTACATGCAAGGATAAAAAAACCATCAGAGCTCGGCTCGAGCCTGGGCAGCTTTGAAGAGGTGGCAAACCTTCCCGCCATTCGAAAACTGTTGAGTAATCCGGAAGCCGTGGAGGCACTGGATGAGATCCAACAGCTCATGCAAGAGAAAGGTACACATGTCTGGTGTCGTTCGCCTGTTATATTGACCGCAGGCAACTATACAGGGGTTGACCCAACCGTGGGCCCAACGACGATGCAATTGTTCCAGCTCTTGTCTAGTGCGGAATTTCGCAAGGCAGGCAAGAAACTCAAAGAGGAACTCGAAAAAGCTGGTGTTGATCTGGCAGACCAGGTAAGTTGAAAGACGTGATGGGCAAGGTTGTAGGTTTTTATCCTCTATTTGCAGGAACTCTTGAGTGCGTGGAAGAATCTGCAGAAGAAGGCGGGTGGTAATTGACTAGCTCTAGCCGAAGAGGCTAATAAAGTTACTTCAATTATTGGGAGCTGTCATCGCTTCGCTTGTATCTGACAAAAGATACGGGTCGATGTAATTACTCGACAGGATCTGAGTTCCGGCGAAGCAAGAACTTATAAAAAGGACCCAGTGACTCGACTCTGGTTAATGGCGGTCCCCACTTCTACAGACCAATTTGAATCCTCTTAAACATGTTCGTTCGTCCTACTTCCATTTTTATTACACTGTTCGCCTTGGTTGGCGCCGCTAAGCTGCACTGCTGTTGAGCCATGTTGACGACTGCGCAACTAGGGCCCTCCTGGTGCGTGGGCATACGGGTGTTCTAATATGACGTCTGGTGAGACGTAGCTACATTCAGGTCCGCTGCGATTATGTGGTGGGTAGCCGAGCCTACCAGCTCTCACAACGAGATTGTCTGAGGTGTATACAGAAAGGGTTCCGCAACCTCCGCGACTGGATGAACTGGATCTGGGTCGTGGAAGGGACGGCGTTTTTCACGTTTCTTGTCGAGATATAAGAATCAGTGTGAATCGGGCATTTTGAAATCATGCCACAAGCCTGCCCATCTGTCGAGCAGCTGAAATGAATGGCGGTTCAAACGTTCAACGTTCAACAGCTCTTTAGCAACTAAGCGAGCTCTCTCATTGGCTGATCTGAGCCTTGCCAAACTTGGCCTTAAGATACCTAGCAAGGTTTGCTAATCAACATATTGACTCCGTGCCATGGACACAGAGCCATCATTGTCTTCGCCTACCCAGGCACCTGAGCGTCCCCTTCCTGCTACTCATTTCTGTTCAGTCGAGTATCCCGGTTACGTGCAGCATTCTTCCGTTCCCTTAGCAGTTCGCAACCTAGGTGGTACATCCAAGCTCGAAAGTGCGTTTAAGCGCACCGCCTCGAGGAACGAAGCTCTGTTGGAGCTAAATCTTCGCTACGGCAACCCTTATGCACATCCAATACCAGGAGATGTCATCGGGACAAACAACATCTTGATCAAGGTCAGGAAAAGAAAGCGCCGGCGGGTGGGCGGTGATGGTGTCGTTGGAGATTACATCGTAGAACCATTGGGCGTCATTCTGAAGACTGCTCGATTTCGTAGTGAGTCTGGCTACTGTAATTCTTATGATGGATATTCACAGCAAAGGTAGCCATGGCAGATTATCAGTTTCAACCCGATATGTCGGACCCCATCGCACGGTTGCGGTTGGCGATGGACAGAATGGACGGTAAGCTGAGATGCCATAGCAATTGCGTTGATGCCAAACTGTTGATTGGCAGTTGATGCCATCCGGGAGTACACTATCCCCGAAGAGAAAGAAGACTATGTCCTCTCCTCTCTGGCTGGGGGCGATCCCAATATCGATCCCGGCCTTGTGAAACACGGCGGACTATCAGTCACACAGAGTAATTTAAGGCTCATTCCACCGCCAATATTCAGTCGTCAGGGCATTCCTCAGAACTACAAGTAAGTCGCTTGATTCTCTCACCACAGCATGGGCTTGACGATGGGTAGCTTCAAGCCGAACCCTGCTTCAATGGCCACTACTGTCATCAACGAAGAAACAGGCGAGGAACGTAAGCGACTCATCAACAAGGGTCGTTGGAAGGGATATGGCCCCGCAACGGTCACTTTTGGGGATCTCAATGTTGGTAGCTGTCTTGGATTTTCTTGTTTGTTTGCATCTTACACTGCATAGATCCCGGAAAATCCAATCCCCGCCGTGCAACAAGCCCGAAATCAAGTAAAACCGGAACTCCTGGAACGCGTCACCCAAGTCGTATAAATTCATCGTTTTCTTCTGACATCATGACTAAGACGACATCTAATAGTTGATACGAGACCGTCCAATCTGGACACGTGCTGCGCTGTACAATCAGTTCAGTCCCGCAGAGGTTAGAGAGATACACAAGTGAGGTGTCTCTCTTTGCTCCATTTGTCACGTCGTCTCACGTTTTGCAGTTCCAAAGTTTTACTTCCTCTTGTTTGCTATACATTTCAGGATGGGCCCTGGCGAGATACTCTTATCCGCCTCCAATATGACCCAAGAAAGAATCCAGAGGCTCGGTTGTAAGCATTTATCGAGGATTAGCATGGTTGAACCGCCTCACAAATCCGATAGCTATCAGCGCATCTATTTCCGTAATGCAAATCATCCGATGTCAAGGGTCTCCATCGTCTCCCGGAGACAGGAAGGGAGATCAGCGGCCACGTACATCACCAGATCTGTCGAACAAGAGGAAGTGGTGGATGTTGAGCGGCGGTGACTAACACTTTGCTTCTGCCTGGACGATATATAACGCTGTCCTCCTCTTTTTATTTCAGCAAGTCACACATATTCGATGGTGTTACACTCACCAAGGAAACGGCGGCTTTCCAGCTCTGTGACATACATGACCCCATGTTGAAAGATATGATTGAAAGTGGGGAGGACTTACGTGAAACATGTGATGTGGGCATTTCAATATCCAATGTCACCTTCTCACCTCACCCACTTCAGGAACGGGATGGATGGTATAGCGCGCATGCGTTCGAGAGGATCAAACTCGTCCTCCGTCACAGGTTCTTTTCACTGCTGCAAGGTTATGTCGCCACTCAGGAAGAATGCGAGGCACTACTTGAGGAAGGCGCGATGGGGAAGAAAACGCAAACCACGCGAGTCAAGAAACTCAAGTATGGCAAACACAACATGGCCAAAGGAGCGCTTCGACCAGAAGATGCAGCAGTATGTTCCACAGGGTCGTTCTCCCTGGCGACGATCGTTTCATTCTTTTTTATTTTTAGGCTGCGAGATTGCAAGCTGCTCTTGAACGTCATGCAAGGAACTTGCAAGCGACTCGGAAGGAGAAACTAGGAGACCATTCACTTACGCCGGAATCCCGGCCATAATGAGGAAACATGGGAATGCAATGTTACTTTATGACCTGAGTCATACCGCATAATTACGATAGGTGATACATGTGTCGAGCGTGATCTATACGCATGCGGTTCTGCTTCATCGCGGTGCTGCGATAAGGGCGAAGGGAAGCATTGAGATCATGATGAATCTTCACTTTTCCCTGCGCGTGCTTTTCGCTGCCAAGGTATAAGCCAAAGACCATGATTAGGAAAGATTGAGCGTACAGATCCAACAAGTGCATGGCGAGCATTCTTGCGGAACTACATGATAGGTTGGGGGGTCATGATTCCAGGTATCGAGCGGACAAAGTTAGCACACCTTGGGGTCAACCTATACAAGGAAGGCCTTAACATTGGAGAACGCGTAGATAGAAAGTAAGAGTACACACCCCCTTCAACGAGCGCGTCCGGTTGGTCTGTGGCTTCTTGATACCATTGCGGTGGGCCTTACGGATCTGGTTGTGGTTGGTGTGGCTGGCGATGTGTTAAGCTATATTCCAAGTAATCGGGGATGTGCGCACTTCTTGGACTTGGCCATAACGTCGACTTGAAGACTTGGGGCTGGACACTTGGCCGTCTACTGGTTTCTTGGGTGAGCTAGTGTGGCTGAAAAACTATGCAGTTTGGGCGCGGCATTTTCCGGTACACTTCAATTGAAGCACGCAAACCAAGTACTTGATTGGCACTTTGCCCTATACTCAACCCTTCCTTGTGGTCCTCGTTAGGCCGCACGAAGAGTGATCAGCCTCGTCAATGATCTTTTGCCGAATTATAATTGAGTTCGGTGCCCACGAGTATTATTGCAGTTAAATATTCACAAAGCAAGGTCGGGAGCGAGTGAGTCGGCAGTATTATCTGCTTATCCCGTGTTCAGGACAGCCATCTTCCTCGCCCGAAGCGCCGACAATTTAAACGAGAACTTACAACTCTATCAAACGTGACCAGCTTAATTTCAGCCCGTTTTCGTTCTGAGACAGTATGTTTTTTTACACAATCATCGGCCGAATTACCAAGATCGGCCGAGACTCCTCATCGCTTAAATAACAGGCTGCTGACCCGAGCAGCAGCATTGAATCGCCCTTTTGCTTCGCTATCGCAATCTATCACGATATCATGCCAGCCCCCGTCACTGGACCCCGCACTCTGTACGATAAAATCTGGGACGACCATGTCGTGTGAGTGATGCCGCGCGTATTGATTGACATTGAACTCATTGGTCTTCAGCGATGTCCTGGAGGATGGATTAGCCCTTATCTACATCGATCGGTGTGTGCGACAGCCTCACGAGTAAACCCGCTGATGAGTTTGGCTCGCAGTCACCTTGTTCACGAAGTCACGAGCCCTCAGGCGTTCGAGGGATTGTACGTTCCTCGTTCGCTCATGTCGCTTTGTTTGCTCATCGCGCGGGTAGGCGGACAGCCAGGCGGAATGTTCGCCGGCCAGATTGCACCCTAGCAACTGTCGATCATAACATTCCGTGAGTTACTTTGTACTGTCGTGCAGAAACCAGATCAGAATCCTCGTTCAATACAAGTACGATCTCCCGCAAAAACTACAAATCCGTCGATACGTTTGTGGCAGAACCCGATTCCCGCGCACAGTGTTTGGCGGTCGAAGAAAATGTAAAAGAATTTGGACTTACTTACTTCGGTCTGGCGGACCGACGTCAGGGTATGAGACCTGTTCTTCTGCCAATTTTGTTACTGACCGAACTATAGGGATTGTGCACATCATCGGACCTGAACAGGGCTTCACGGTAAGGCACCATCCCGTGCTTTTGACACTCAGTATACAACACTGACTTCTTACAGCTTCCGGGTATAACATGTGTCTGCGGTGATTCACACACCTCCAGTATGTCCGTAATACCAGATCTTCACAGTCATTCATCATTCCTTTACATAGCCCATGGCGCGTTTGGCTCCTTGGCGTTTGGCATCGGAACATCCGAGGTCGAGCATGTCCTTGCTACTCAAACCTTACTGCAAAAAAAGGGGAAGAATATGCGCATCACCGTAGACGGCGAGCTCGCTGAAGGCGTGAGCTCGAAGGACGTCATCCTGCATATCATCGGACTCATCGGAACAGCTGGAGGCACAGGCCATGTCATCGAATACGCTGGCTCTGTCTTCCGCAGCTTTAGCATGGAAGCTCGTATGAGCGTCTGCAACATGAGTATCGAAGCTGGTGCCCGAGCTGGTATGGTTGCACCAGATGAAGTTACTTTCGAATACCTCCGCAATCGTCCCCTGGCTCCCAAGGGCGAAGCATGGGAACGTGCTGTAACCTATTGGCGTACCCTCAAGAGCGATGACGACGCAAAATTTGATACCGAAGTAAAGATTAATGCAGCCGATATACCACCCACTGTAACGTGGGGCACATCCCCCCAGGATGTTGTTCCCATCAATGGTTCCGTTCCAGATCCTGCAACAATAACGGATCCTGGTAAGCGAGCGTCTGCAGAGCGGGCCTTGGCCTATATGGGCCT
This sequence comes from Boletus aff. vermiculosoides, assembly GCA_038089475.1. Classification (NCBI taxonomy): domain Eukaryota; kingdom Fungi; phylum Basidiomycota; class Agaricomycetes; order Boletales; family Boletaceae; genus Boletus; species Boletus aff. vermiculosoides. Next base: position 37,060 of record JBBPKW010000022.1, on the reverse strand, counting down.
GCAGCCGAATACTCGCATCGAAGACATTACGTTGGACAAAGTCTTCATTGGCTCCTGCACCAACAGTCGTGTCGAGGATCTTCGTTCTGCTGCTCGAGTGATCTTGGCTGCCGGCCCGGACGCCAAGGTGTCACCGAACATCCAAGCTATGGTTGTTCCCGGTTCTGGGTTGGTTAAGCAGCATGCAGAGGCAGAGGGATTGGATACCATCTTCAAGCGGGCTGGTTTCGACTGGCGAGAGGCCGGATGCTCTATGTGCTTAGGCATGAATCCAGATCAGCTGGCCCCCGGTGAGCGCTGTGCTAGCACGAGTAATCGCAACTTTGAAGGTCGTCAAGGCGCTGGAGGGCGGACTCACCTCCTCAGTCCTGCCATGGCAGCAGCAGCAGCCATCTCGGGAAAGCTTACTGACGTTCGGAAATTGCTGCGTTCAAGCGCCGAGACTAATGTTACCGAAACGCCGACGCTAAAGCAATTGAGTCCTTACGAGTTCTTGACAGACCCTGTCCTCCCGCCACCCGAGCCGCAGCCTCTCACTTACCCATCTGGCGCGTCTCCCGCACAACTCCTTCCGTCTTTGGGCTCTGGGGTTGCGAAATTTGCCGTCGTTAAAGGAGTCGCTGCACCTTTGCACATGGCCAATGTCGACACAGATAAGATCATTCCCAAACAATTCCTCAAAACATTGAAACGTACCGGGCTATCTAATGCGTTGTTCTACGCTATTCGTTTCGATCCCAAGACGGGGGAGAAGACGGACTTTGTCCTGAACCATGCCCCATATGACCAAGCGAGAATCCTCGTCGTCACTGAGCCGAACTTTGGCTGCGGTAGCTCTCGGGAGCACGCTGCATGGAGCTTGTGGGTCTTCCCCTCCGCATCTGATCATCTGGCTCCCGGACTGACGATCACGAATTACAGGAATGACTTTGGAATTCGTTGCGTTATTGCCCCAAGCTTCGGCGAGATTTTCCGGAACAATGCCATGCAAAATGGCATGCTCCCTTTGCAGCTTTCACAAGCGGAGTGCAAAGACCTTGCCGTGGACGCAGAGGCAGGTGTGGAGCTTGAGGTCGACCTCGAGAAGCAGGAAGTGAGACGGGAGAACGGGAAGCCAGCAATCCGCTTTACGGTGGATCCCTTCCGGCGCCACTGTTTGTTGAACGGTCTGGATGACATCGCGCTGACGCTCCGGAAGGAAGATGCCATCACCACGTTTGAGCAGCGCAGGAGCGCAGTTTGGCCGTGGTTGGATGGGTTCGGATATAAAGGAAACAAGATTCCAGCTGTCCCGGTAAAGACAAACAAGAAGACGGAATGGTGAATATCTAAGACGATGTACTGCACAATGTAGTAGTAGGAAATGTTGCGAATCGCGTTACTGCATCCGAGACTGAGCCCAGACACAGCCCGACCTGTGGTAACTTAAATAATTACATGGCAAAGCACTTGAACGAGTCCTTCCGCCACCTCCATCTTCCTTTTCTGTCCCTTCTCATCTTCTGAGTAGTGCCCCGGCGATACCATTCAAAACTGGAGATTTCAGTCCCACATGCCTCCAGCGACTACAACCACCACAATGGCCCCGGCGAGGTCTCGGGATCCCCACCCACAGAAGCCTCAGACCAAGTTGGTGAATGCAGATGGCTCACTGGCGAAGCAAGAACCCTCACAGTCGGTTGCTCGCAGAGCTCCACTCCCGTCGAAGCAGACACTGGTGTCGGAGCAGCTGCACACTAAGAAAGTACCCCATCGTTCTAGCAAACCATTCATCAACTGGTTCCAGCGCAAACTCGGCGGGTCAGTCAGGGCAAGAAGGATCCAAGATGGAGACTGCTTGGATGTCGCCCAAACGACCATCCCGAATTCCAAGAGTCACCTTGGTGTCACAACCGTGGCCCCTTCACGACCGAATGGCCGATCCGTCTCTTCTCCTTGGCCGCAAGTTACCCCTCCCACATCACAGCGGCAGGGTGCCCTCCATTATCACAGGAGAGGTGTTTCATCTGCTGTATCACAACGACGTACCATCTCCCTTAACGACGTGGACACTGAGCACAATCAATCTTTATTTTCTGGTGATGATGATAACGTGGATGCCTCCACCCGCTGCTCTTCCCTAGCTCGTGATTCGATGTGGTCTCCTGCGAGCGCCCTCGAGGCTGATGAGGACGCATCATTACGTCCCCTCCCCCCTAGTTCCCCCCCGTCGCCTTCGCTTTCCCACTCCTCTTCATCCTACATCTCTCATTCGCGAACCTTTCGCAGCATTGCAGCTAGCACCAAACCTACTACTGTCCTCAGTATTGATCTGCCGCCCGCAGGTGTGGGGCACATTGCACAGGTCCCTGCAACCCCTGTATCGCAGATCTCGCCACGCCACGCACTTCACGCTCGCTCATCTTCCACCGGTACTAATGGTGGCCTGGTTGGTAGTGGCGCATCAATCACATTTTCCGCCCTCCCACCATCTTCTCAGTCTTTATCGCATCCTCCCTCCTCATTAACACCTGCAAACCTCGCTTCATCAAATTCTGGGCTTTTGGGACACAATGTTCATGGACTTCAGGCACCACTCCATACGGCACACCATCCACGAAATAATCCACGCCCCTCCTCACCACCCCTTGACAATGCCTCGATGCTCACACTCGCTTCCTCGGCATATGCAATACCCGGAGCACGCATGACCATTGGTTCGTTAGGATCCACCACTCTGTCTGGGTTACTTGGAGGCGGCGACTCCATCTCTCACCTGGGAGGTAGTGTGCTTGGGGATCCAGAGGGAGAGAATACTAGCCAATTCCTTCTTGCTGATGACGATCGCTTAGATGTCGATGGGGAGCGAGACGTAGACGCCAGTGTCCGCGCCCTCAGACCCAGAAGTTCGAGGAGAGGAAGTTGGGATAGCGAAGTCAGTGGATGGAGCGCCAGGATTCTCGGGAGTGGTCTAGGCGTAATCACGGGGAACAAGAACATGTGGACGAGCAACAGTGTGAAAACCGGCAGGCCGGTGAGCTTGGAGGATGAGGATGATGAGAGGGTTCATGAGAACGTGGCTGAAGGTGGGGTAGGTGCAGAGTCGCCATCGGAGCCTGAGGATCGAGGTGTGCCTTTTACCAGTGAAGCTGGCGGAGATGATAACCGGAGCCAAGCAGTGTCGGGACGCCCTGGAACTCAAGAACATAATGAAGAAGACGTACCCTCAACGTTGGGACGGTCGACGGGTGCAGCGGCTTTGAAAGCCTCATTTGTGGGTGAAGGAAGTTGACTTCCCCGTTTGCACCCACGATGAACATGTCCTTGCCACCCGATACCTATCGCGAAGGATAGGTGCTGTCGTTAAACTCTCGTCCCTGACATTCTTTCTTGTTGCCCTCTGGGCAGAATCGGTTTATTCGATCATATCATCATACTCTATGCGCCATGGTATAGTAGAGCCAAATCCCCCCTTCAACTTGGCTACTCAGCAGATAGCGTATCCTGTATTTACTATTGACGCTCGGTTCGTCGTCTGAGACTTTCTTCCGAATTGCCACCATCCGGTGTTGGTGTGCCTGAACAGATCTACATACGACCTGCACTATTCTCTCTACAATTTTGCCACGCCGCACGGTCTTCTCGTCAAATGGCGCTATCAGAGCTCATAGAAAGGGCTTGTTCGGAGCTGTCATGGAACTATTCACCCTACATTCTTCTACAACGTTTGTGGAGACTTGCGAGTGCTAATGCAAGGTTTGGATTTGGCAGGCTTACCCTTGCCGTGTCTATGACGGGTACTCTCGATGCTGGCGCGAGCTGCCCAGACTACTCCACGTATTCACTAGTACGACAACTGCGTCTGGTTTGATGCCAAATAACGACCCTCCAGGTGCCGCATGGCAACCCTTCTTCTGGTCCTTTGGGGTTGCCCTACATGCGGCCTGATCTCGCGTGTCGTACTTTCAACAGCACATCTGTCGAGGTAGACTATGTCAAAGACTCTCTTGGGTCGACGTCTTAGATGCTCATCTCGCAGAAAGTCATTTCGGACATGAACGCGCGTTTAAAGGATCCCGATATTGCACGTCTGTTCGAAAACACATTCCCAAACACCCTTGGTGAGTGCCGAGTTGATGCGTGGTAACCAGATCTCCTTGATGTTGAACATGATTTGCAAGATACCACCGTCAAATACTTCAACAAGGTATGTTTGCCAGTCGAAATGTCACACTGGCATTCGATGTTAACTCAGTACACAGGATGAAAACTTGGCTTTCATCATCACTGGTGACATTTCGTATGATCAACTTATAGCAGATGGATATGCCCTGATGTCGTTTCTGTAGCGCGCAGTGGCTTCGAGACACTGGAAACCAGGTTTGTTCCTGAGCCAGAGACTTTCCGCAGTGCTTACCAAAGTGATTTAGTTTGCTCACTATCGTAATATCTTGTCGATGGATCAGGAGCTTGCCACCCTCGTCAAGGCCGTCATCAATAATGAGGCAGGATATATCTCCGAACATCCCTATTGTGGTGCTTTCCATCCCCCTCCGCGAAGCGGTTTGCCTCTTGCCCACAACGCCTGGGCCGACCGTGTAGTCGTTAATCCGTGGGTGACATCTTATAGATACTTCACGGCAAGAATTTAACCGATTGTATCAGCCCCGTCGGTAATCTAACCGTGTTTGAATGCAAGGTATGTCCCAAAGTTTGCTATTGAGAGAACCGGAGTGTTACGAATATTTGGGTGATATAGTATGAGCTCGACTCACTGTGTAGTTTCATCAAATTATCTGCAATTTACTACAAAGCGACAAAAGACTCATCAATGATGAATGCCAATTGCAAGTTTTTTTTCTGCTTGTCTCTGTCAAGGATTGGTCAACACTTACGCCCACATAGGGTTATCTGCAATTGATCAGATCTTCCGTGTTATGGACGAACAGTCCCAACCTTCGTTCGACGCTAACTTCAACTTCATCTCATATTACAACTGGTCTGGTCTTCCAGGGTCTCTCGCTGGTTCGGTCAACAATGGCGGCAATGGCGAAATTAAAGGTTATACAGGTATGGTCGGAACTAGTCATCGTCCATCCGACGATTTGTCCGTCTACGGTGAGTTTACAACAACAGCCTTGGTGCTGAGCCAGCTGATTGTATGTATCAGCTTTCCTTACGCCGGCAAATGCCATGCTCAGTGTCGAACTGACTAACTTGGCCGCAATACTCGACGACGCTGGTATTGCCCCCAACGTCAGCGCTCAGGCCAAGCAATGGAGTCAAGGCATCAGGGAAGCTATATATGAGCATGCCGTAGGTTTCGACGATGGGATTGCAATCAGTACTAATGAATGCTGTTGCTTAGATCATTGACAATGTCTTTGCATACGAGATTAATGGTGTGTTTTAGAAAATTTTGATGGCCAATGCGACTGATCCGTGGTCAAGGACTTGGTTCCGTCTACATGATGGATGACGCCAATGTGCCAGTGAGCGAGCCCTTTTTTGATTCAAATGGGTGTACATGAACCCCCTTCAGTCCCTCCTTTCACTCCCTTATCTGGGTTTTCTTGACAAGAATGACACTACCTATGTCAAGACGAAGAAGATATTGATGTCCCGCCAAAACCCTTATTACGTCAAAGGCGAAAACTTCAGCGGCATTGGGTTAGTGACCCGAATTTACGACGAGCAAGTCTCAACTACTCACCCACAGTGGTCCCCACATTGCTGCATGGAACCCGTGGCCGATGTCACAAATCACTAATATATTCGGTAGTGATGACGACAACGAAATCCTGGAATCCCTGTACATGATTGTCAATGTGAGTCCCTGCGGTACCTCACCCTTCTGATTATGATTCAACTAAGTGTATACAGAACACGGCGGGGCTCGGCTTGGTCCACGAGTCGATCAACATTTACAACGGGAACGAGTATACTCGATCATGGTTTGCATGGGCCAATAGTTACTTCAGCGAAATGATCTTGGACCTTGCTCAACGAAAGCCTCACCTCCTATTCGACAGTTGTGAGCCTTACACGCCAGGACAATAAATATATCTGTTCTGCAAGTGCCGTGAGATGTTAATCGCCTTTTAGAACAAGGCGTTACGGTTTTACGCATTATGGCCCAGAGCGAATTCATTAGCACAGCCACTGGACTGTTGTTTTGAGGACACTATTCTCGTCGATGCAGTACGATTGACGCGTAAGGCAGGACGTGCATTCGTTTCTTCAACCTTCCCTTTGTCCATCGTCGTCTATTGCCCAACTCATGTCATTCACACCACACGAAATCGGGACTCTCATAGTTGTCGTGCTCAAAGCGGTATGGCACTTTCACTAACCCTTGTGGCTAACTTTCTGACAGCAAGGGTAGAAAAACTTGCCAAATAAAAGACATATTGGGAAACAAGCTCCATATTGCCTAGTGACGCTGAATGAGCAGAAGCGACGAACCAAAGTAATCAAGCGCGGTGGCCAGCACCCAGAGTGGGACGAGGAATTCCGGTTTACCATATTCGAGGAGGTAGAGGCTGGCCTTGTCCGGTCTGCGCCAGGGAGTGACACTCCCCCACCACTGCCTCCAAAGAGGAGGGGTCCCAAGAGGATTAAGGGCGGGAACTTTATGAGGCTTCAATGTTACGCTGATGACGCGCGTGACCCAGACTTCATCGGCGAGACGCTTGTTGATCTCACGGAGGTTTTGACAAAGGGCGAGACGGATGGTAAGCCACTGATGTCAATCCTGATCAATCTTGTTGATCTCGCCTCAGAGTGGTTTACTCTCATGAACAAAGACAAGTATGCGGGCGAAGTCTATGTTGAATTGACATTCTGGTCGAATGTGCGTTGTGAAGAAAGTAGATTGGCAACCCTACTGATCTACCATAATCAGGAACCCCCGCCAGAAAAGAAATCCTCTCGAAAGCCAACGATATCGAATAAGAACTATGGTGGACCTGGATCGTTTGTCCCAGCGGACGGTAGTGCTTCGTTGAACGGGAACACGCATCCGACCGCTCAGCCTGTACCAGCTAGCGCAGCTTATCAGCTTGATTCCTTACCGTCATCCCTCCGTGCCTCCGGTTCCCGTCCAGAATTGTATGCACCCTCTTACGAGCAAAGGAACGTGGCATCGCCAGTAGAACAGATGACCAACGATTTTGCGGAGCTTGGCGTTGTGGATCATCGATCGCGGGACAGTTACGCAGTCAGTTAATCTCCCCTTCTCGCATACGTGCCGTCTGACACGCTTTCTCAATCCTTGAATCAGACACTAAGGCCGTCAACATCTACAGGATTTCATCCATTACTGCTGCCTGGTTCACAGTCCTACGAGCAGCAAGGTCAAATAGAAGACTCTAACTTTGTGTACGACAATGCGATTACTCCAACGACCCCTCAGTCTCGCCTTAGCTTCAGTTCTTCCTATTATCCAACTTATGATGATGGATCAGCCTCCAGTCATCCCCTTCCCGTCCGGAATCATGGTCCTGGATATAGCATGCCTACTTCATCATCCGGTTTTGTACCCATTTCCACTGTTCCCACCTCGTCCAGCTACGCCTCAGTGTCATACTCACCTGAACCTTCCACATTCAGCGTTGCACAGGGACATCCATCCCATTCACCATCTCCCAACCCACCTCCGCGTGCTGGATATTCCCCTCATCACACACACCCTGGATACACAACTGTGCCATCAACACCCACCTCTTTGGCGGCACCCCCTCCCCCCCCTCCACTGCCTCCATCAAGTGTTGCTTCTCATCGCATCTCACACTCATTGAGTGCCTCACAAGTACCCGACTATCATTCATATCAACTGACGCCTTTGGGTCACGAGCAAACCGTACCATTTCCTACGCAGTCCGTAGAGTATGGTAACCCGCTTCCTCCACCTACCCCAGTTCACTCGGCACCTCCTCAGATGTATCCAGCACACATTCCTACTACGTCATCGCCACCCTTTGATATCCTGCCTCCTCTTGCAGCTTCTAACTTCTCTACTACGGGGTCCAGACCTTTGCCTCAACCTGGACAATTCCAGCGAGATCGTCGCTACTCGGTAGCTGTCCCGCCGTCCTCAAGCTTCCCTCAGCAAATCGGCGCAGGTTTTCCAAGCAGCGGATCTTTTCCTCCGGCTCCTCCCGTCCCTCCGCACTATCGCAGAATACCCTCTGCGCCTGGCCATCCAGCTCTAGCCGAGCCTATGAACCCTCACCCGCCCCCACTCCCCGTACCTCCAAGGCCACCAGCATTACCTCAGCCGCCCATTGGATATCATCCCGTTCAGCCTGCGTATCAGCCAATGCCGCCGCCGCCATTGCAAGACATGCCTCAGCGTACGCAGCTTCCTCCGAATATTTCACCGTCCTTTGGTAATACCTCGCATTTTCAAGGACCGCTGCAAAGACCACCTCAACTATATCCCAACTATGGGCAACCTTTGCCAACTCCTCCCCCTGTTCACGGGGACCGATAGTGAAACATCTTGTAGTCACATACTCAGCAATGTATTGTCGCTCTCATTCACCCCACAAAGCATGGTTACTGCATCTTGGATAGTAAACGCACCATCACTTCCGGCCTTGATGAATAATACCAACTGGTAGTCGCTTTTTATTTAGAGTGCTGCATTTTGTTTGATCCATCTACTCGTCCTTTGTCTTGAGGTTCACGATATGTAGCACATAAAATAGACACGATCTATGCATGAGTTTTGACTAACGTTGCTCCTGTTTTGCTCTTTCGTCTCGCCAACGAGCAATTGCTGATTCTGTGGGTACAAGACCTTGACGAGAAAGCTCCCTGACAGCGAGCCTACGAATCGCATTTTCAGACTGCCGAAATTCGGCTTCGTGGGACAGAAGAGCATTGTCTGCGCCGATAACCAGACCAGCTGTTGCAACTTGGGCAAATATGAGCACAATGAAACGCAAGGATTCGTGCCGGACGACTCACGGATGGTGACAAGAAATGCCTTGAACGGAAGGGTCTGACGCCTTATCATGCAGAAAAGATCAGACATCGAGTGTGCGAGATGTTGGTATCGTCGGCGCGCGCTCACCGGAAAGACGGCCATGTGTAGTGAGCCAGAGTAACGACACCGAGGCCGAATACGCCCAACTTGGCGGCAGCCTGATATAAGGGTCTTTAGTTGTCTCGGTACTGATGGAAGTTGGGTTAACAGAGAGACGGACCTTGGAGCCTTCGACTACCTGGACCATATATGCGCGGTTGGCCGCTTCGTCTCGGCGAGTACGTCCCGTCGTCGTCGACATGGGGGGAAGGTGAGGATGTTGCGTGGTCTTTGGCCCACTGCACTCATTTGGAAGATGGCTGTCACCTACGATCACACGTGCGGGCTCTTCCATCCATACAATCCCACAGGTGACAGCAGCGACAATCGCTCAAGTTCCGCACAAATTAATAATCCTATTGAAGGCTAACAGGTAGAGTGTATCGAATACTAAGGATCAATCGTGGAGGTATGCTGACGCGATGAAGACGTCGCATCTGACTTTTACTCGCCCTGGAAGTCGATGCTTGCGAGTTCGTTCCTTTTTGAGCACGCTAGCAAGCGAGGGCCGGTATGTACGACTTGTATGACAGGATCACTGAAGCACTGTCGCTGTGTGCAAATGAGAAATAGATCGATTCAACACAAGGGTGTTGATACTGACTAGGGCAACTTCCGTGGAGACATTGCGAAGATCCCAAAGGCGCACTGCGCCATTTCTATCCCCACAGGCGACAAAGTGAGACCACGTGTCCGCTGATTGCATGTTCAATCTGAGTATTATCTGTAATTGGGAGGGGGGCATGTAGACAAACCTTTGTCGAATCGTCCACGTTTCTCTTCTGCGATAAAGCCGAACCTCTGGACCGTTGCTTGATTGGGCATACGATGGTCTCGGACTTCAAACTGCGTTTCCAGGTGGTCAACCTGGGATGAACTTAATAAATATTAGCGCTCAGGAACTGACTAGGATACCTCGAGCAACGTGCAAAAGAGAGTATCAGTTTTGTGCGCGTGGTATGGGGTACAGGACATCTTAAGAGTCTGCACGACGCGTTCTGCGGACATGTCATAAATGGGAACGTCACGATCTGCTCCGACGGAGACGAGTTTGTGGCTGGTGTCCATGATAGGCAGGAGGGAGTGGATGTGGGAGGAGTGTTTTATGGCTAGCTCAACCGCCGAAGCACCAGAAAGGTCTTGGGCAATATCCCAGAAATGCACACGATGATCGTAGCCTCCACTCGCAAATTTCAAGGGAGACATCAACGATGTCACGGCACTTACACCGGATCTTTTCGTCGTATTCCAATCACGGCACAGTGTGATATGTCGGGGAACCTGGAAAGTAATTGTCAGAGAGCGCGGCAGAGCTACTGGACTGCCATGTTGACTTGACCGGGTTCCAAATACAATAAAGCAATCTGATTTTGTTCTCGCGCATGACCGAGGATTATGACGGGTTCTCCCTGGTGGGATAGTATGCATGCATCGTGAACCAACTCTTCAAAAGGTGAAGTGGTTGATCGAATATTGCGGTCCAACTTCAGTGCACTCGTCGTGCCAACCTGGTCGATAATGCCATGTGCAGTGACAACGCACGTGAAATCATCATCATGCAATATGCGGCGGGGTCTGTCATGAGGGCCGAGCGAAAGGGGTAGGTTACCACATGCGAGGGTGAAACCACGAACGAGCGAGCTGTGATCAGGAGGCGAAGGAAGTACCTCTGCTTCGTTTTCCAGTATCGCCGGGCGGTCTCGAGAATAACCCAAACGATCCACTCCGAGGACATCGTGTTGACAGAGTTGGTCGGTAAGGGATCCGCCTATTCGGTGATCTTCCATCGAGCATATGGGAAGTGTGCTGTTCACAAGGATATTTGACTGGACTGGGTGCGGGTTGGTGTCGCTGCTGCGGACGACAGTGATATCTTGGGGTCGCACCACAGCTTGTCCCGGTGTCCGATCGATGCTTGGTCGTGGGTCTGTGCTCGCTTCTGACGATGAAGCTCTCAAATCACTGTTCAAAGGTGGGAGGTAGATATTCACGTAACCAGAGCGGAAGGTCAACCACCGAGAAGAATTCCCTTCCGCAATTGGACTGGGAGGGTCCAGAGTCAAGCCAGCGTTATTCTCTGTCGGGGGTGCAGTATGCATTGTGGCCCAGTGTCGAGGAACAGGCTTGGTGTGCATGGCTTGCACTCGGCGCGACTTCATCCCTGCTGTGGAGGGCTTGACAAACTTTTTCTTGACGGACTGATCCGAAGATGGAATCGAGGATTGATTATCAAGACGCTCGGGACAGCCTCCGAGTCTGGCGAGTGGCTGTGGGGCAAGTCTGATCCGAATGGGTCCGGGCTCACTGACCTGCGACGACTTCAACAAGAACCCTGAGAATCAAAACGACTAGGATCACCTGGGCAATGACACTGTGGTTGTGACGGGCTTTGACGAAAGATGGGGCCATCGCACCCTGTCGTATGATGCCGATGCTCTCTGTGTCTAGGCGAACATTGACAGGGTGCGATCGCGTCTGTATGCCATCTGAGTTGACGAGAGGACAAGTTTAGTGGATTGTGGCATGATCTGACGTTTAGAATAACCTCTAGCGTCGTGGTCTGTGGACTGGGTGGCCTGCCGAGTGCGACAGGTAAATAGCACGCTTCTGTCGCGATCCAAGTACTTGAATGACACGACGGAGAGGTGACGATTGGTACGTAGATAGTGTTTCTGGTCCTCGATCCATCTCTTGCGTGCGTTATGGCTTCCGGGTGCTCCTGTGCGACACTCCGGCGGGAGGTGGACCTCTACAAGCTCCTGCCCAAGCGCCTTCTCCGTTCTGTTGCTCGGGAGAGTGGGAAGCGGCGCGCGGGCCGCTGATGGGTGCCTTCTTAATCTCTTGGACGGTCTCGAATCGTGAGAGGAGGGGAATGATGGACCTCTGTACGGAGTGGGTACCGGGTGGGTTGCCCGCACATGGGGTATGATTGTGGAACCCTTGCGAGAGAGGCGGACTTCGTTGGGCTGGACGTCCTCCATGGCATGTGTTCGAGGGACCTATTTGAGCTTGTTTGCGAATCTCTGACATTCAACATGAACAACGTCGACCCTGCTGGGTCGAAACGGACGCTGACGACACTCTCCCCGCCGTCGTCTGGAAAGAGACCTAAAACAGAACGCGACGACACCAAACTAGACTGTTACACCCCGCCTCCCCTCCCACTCAGCGCCACCCAAGGCGTAGACCGAATTCCTCTCCCTGCATCTGTCAATGTAAACCGCTTGTCCTCTCAGTATCTGGAGCAGCTCGCCAGCCAACGTACCGAAACTCTTCGCGGACAAGGCAGGCGTGTGGTGGGCTTGCCCGTGGTGCTGTAAGTCTCTCTCGTCTCTCTCTTCAATGGTGCGCTGATCGATAACAAAAGTAACGATGGCATTGTCCTGAATTGGTACTCCTACTAACACGTTCCAATACTGCATCCGCTTATCACCCCGAACAGGGTTCGCCCCAAGTTGGGCTCAGTCGAAAGCGTGCGGTCGCACAAGGTCGACGACATCCTTTTCGTCAACAGTCCGGGTACCACCTGGTCTGCAGAACATAAGAACAAAAAGCTTCGCCTCCCAGTTGTTCCGATCGGCGGTGGTTCCGGTACTAGCGCTGCAGACGCCATCATCGTCGATTCAGACGAGGACATAAGCGGAGTTTCATCTCTTCCTCGCACTTATACGCCAAAAGAACTACCACTCAATCATGATACGTCCTTAAACCAGGATGTAATCGATTACCCCGAGTCGGACTCGGATGTTGAGTTGCTAGAAAGCAAAGCAGAAGATGACCTAGTGGCCTCATACCACCCTCCTCCTCCGCTCGCTCGAGAATCATCTCCAGCGAAGCTCTCTGACATGTCATCAGACCTGCCTCCAGGCCGTGCATCAACGAGGGAAGAAGGCGCAGTCGTTCTGTGTGGACTTCGCTCCGACGGCACTGACGTGACGACCTCCGATTCCGAGGCTGATGCAACAGACAAAGAGGCGAATGATGCTGAGGACATTAATGGCAGTAGAATGTCCGCTCGGCACGCGAAACCGCCGTCCCTCCCGTCCCTGCAACCCATTAGGAACTTGCTTGCAGGAAGGCAGCGGCGAGGTGACCCTGAGCGTGACATCCTGCCTGAAGGGACGCCTGTCGCGCCAGGGCTATCACAGAAGCAGGGGAGAAGAGAGCTTCTCGAGGAAGCTCCTGCCATTACAAGCAACGAGGGCGATGAGGAAGCAGACTGTCGGGCTTCTGATCCGCAGCTAAAAAGAGTACCTTTGCCTAAAACTAATCATGGGCGTGCTCGGCGACTCTTGATGCCAGAGTCGGCAGAACTTCCGCTGGTTGCAGTCACGATGAGAGGCGATTGTCATTTTGTAGAGCGGAAAAAAAAGTGAGTGTTGGATGAATGTTGTGGCCCTGCACCCACTGATCATGCAACAGGTTTCGCATTACTGGATACTCGCTTCCTAATCCTGGAGTCTATCGACACGTAGAGGACGTCTGCGTGGTGGGCAACACCGTTGTTCTCGGATGTGATAAAGGGACACATCAGATCTCATTCCTTTCTGTCGCGGTATGCATGCGGATTCCTGTCTGTTGAGCGGCTATGAGGTCTTAATGGCATATGAACAGGGAAGGCCGCAAATGATCGATGTCGCACGGTACCCACACAGCAGTGGACCGCGCTACCAAGATACGCAGAAGAGAGGTGTGAGTCGCCTCGCTGCAATACACGCCGAGGGTGGCCACATCAAATTTTTGTCTGGTGGCTACGATGGAACGATTCATGAGTGGACGGCTGATGTCGAAACACTGAACGAGCCTCATTCTAGGAAACTTGTCTCACATGGTGCCTGCGTAATGGCGCTGGCATACCGTGATCGTGACAGATCAGTCGTGGCATCTATGCAGAGGAGACTGCACATAACGGATCTTAACCGTTGCAAGACGATGACTCATCCTTTCTCGAATGAAATCCAACAGATACACATCCATCCACAGGCAGCATACGTCACACTGCTAGAGGTGAGTGATGTGGCTGCACGTTGGCGGTGATATGCTCAAGATAGTTCCGAGGTCCGGCACCTGGACCACCAAATTCAGCTGTATGACAGCCGCAAAGGGGATTTTGACAGTGAGCCATGCCTGAGTTTCGGCCACCGTAACTCAAATGGCAAATTTTCGAGGGGACATACGCGAGGTAGTGTTCATCTTGTTCACTTTGCAAAGGCAAGTGAAGACGGGGATGTGCTGCTGTGGGACTTTCGAAACAGTAAGGTAGGGACTTTTTTAGTTGCAACTCGGAGGAGATACGATGAAAGTTCTGTACAAAGAAGGCGGTGGTCGAGAAGCGTTTCGAGCAGGCTGAGAAGGTGGTACACACAATCTTTGCGGATAGGGATATTGCGACGTTTGGACAAGGCGTTGTCACATTCTTTGAGGATTACTTGCTCGATAGTAATTGAGAAGATGAGGATGAGGATTGAGTCTGCTATGTGTGAGACTGGCATTGATTCTTGTTTGGCCAGTACAACACCCGAGTAGCCCGACGGACTGAGACTTCAACTAAGTACCATGTCCAAAGGTCAAGTCCATCTCGTCGTCCGTCCCTTTCATTGTCCACTTGCCCAGTGTGCTCACATGCATTATTTTAGCGTATCTTGGTTGGTGCCGGAAAGGCATCACCAAGTCCTCCCGTCGGCCCAGCACTTGGTGCGCGTGGTGTCAAATCCATGGATTTTTGCAAAGAGTTCAACGCCAGGACCGCCCACATCGAACCCGGCGTCCCCATTCCGACCATGATTCACGTCCAGCCAGACAGGTCGTTCACCTTTATTACAAAAACGCCTCCAACCACCTACCTCCTCAAGCAAGTCGCTGGCCTCGAAAAAGGTCCTGCCCGTCCCGGACACGAGACACTTGGCACTATCAGTCTCAAACACGTGTACGAAATTGCTAGAATCAAGGCAAGAGATGACCACCTCAAACATCTCAAGTTGGAGTCGATCGCACGCACTGTCATTGGTACCGCAAGAACATTGGGACTTCACGTCGTCCCGTGACCCGGCCCGTCTTCTGTAAGCCGTTCTGTCAGGTGCGCCCTTGCCAACATCGTGATCCATCGGCTTATCATCTGTCCCCGATGCGACCCAGTCCGTCTTATCAATCTGTCCTTGCCCCCCATTTTCCCCACCCCCAGCCCACCATCCTCGACCCATGTGCCAATCTGTAGTTAGACATATGTTAAGTCCACCCCCCCAGCTGCTGCAGTACGCGTATCCCGTCACTCTCGACATCATGTATTGGGGAACATTAATGAACAAGTGCAGTGGCGTCATCCGCGTTCGAGTGCCCTGTACAAGGTTAAGTTCATCCACCTCATAATCAAATTCACATTTCATAATGGCAAGTCTCCGGTCCCCGTATACCGAGAGCCAACACGCACCGCTTCTCGAATCCATCTGATCTAGCCTGACCGTTACATGCCATGGTCATGTTCCGCCGTCCAATCGTTTGTCCCATCTTTCTCCTCCGAATGACCTTACCGGAATTTTGCCATGCTGCTGACACGCTTTACTCGCCCAGTTTCACCACACCTTACCCGCACTCCTGCGACACGTTCTTCCCTTCTCGCTCGCCACTGTGCCATTTCTGCCATTTCTGGCCACTTCCCTCACGCGTGTATTTTCTCAAGCGCGTGAAATTCATCTTTCTTGTCATTTATTGCCACGATTTGTACGTCTTTGAATATTCTTGTTCGAGATTCTCACCTTGGATGCCCTTCTGAGCTCTCGGTTATCCTTAGGCCATCAACCATCGTCTTATCTCTTTAATGGCAAGTCTCGTGTCAATTCCAGCGTGCCACTGCGACGCCAATCCGCATGTTCCATGGGTAAATCAGCGCTTATGCTCAACGCGTGTTGTTCCTCGATCACGTCGGCCTCGACCTGACTGCCGCATCGGACTTTACTCCACTCAAAAGACTCCAGAAACTTAATGGATCTGGCTTCTCGCGGCAACACGTTTGTTGCCTCATACTCATCCGTGATCTGTCACAACAATGTCCACGTTGCGATAAATTCGTCATACTACGAAAAAAGAACAGAAAACAAGGCTATTTGGTGAAATGTTATTCAAATCTCGCCTATAAAGAGTCCATCCTACCTGGTCAGTGCTCTGTAGAGTTGGCTCAGTTCACCTCCCCCTTACTCAGAAAACATCCCAGTTATCCTTCTACTCTCGCGATGGCGGCTGCGACGAACGATGTTTTGTCCTGGACGAACCAAGACCCCCGTGAAAGCCAACTCTTCAATACATGGGGTGTTCTCTACCGCTTTGCGGTTCAGTGCTCTCCTTACACATTTGTGTCGGCGTCGCTGACAACTCGCCGCAGACCGTAGTGAGTAACAACGGGCAGAGCACCACCACTCTGTGGCGGGCGGTGCGCGCCAACAGGGAGGATCGTGTTGCGAAGCTCGAGTGGGCTTCCAACGGCGGTCTTGGGCGAGCGGTGATCGGCAAGGTAAGAGAAAGCATCGGGGGGGAAGACATGCACGTTTGTCTGACCAATACTTGTCTTACAGAACGCGGTCCCGATGTCCGACCTCGTCCGCCCTGATCCTCGCTACCCGGTACGTTATAATCTGCGCAACACAGTGGGTGCGACGCTCATCATATGATTAGGGCGCACGGATTTTTAACGCGCCCGATGGTCTACAATATCGTTGGCGGCCGTCTTCTAATACCCCTGAGGTTTTGGTGTGTTTCAGGCACGATTGTTGCCATCTTGCATGCACTGACGGTCCACTCGCAGTTGGAGGATCCCGCAGGAAATGTTGTTGCCTTCTTCCGGCCCACGAGGGCCACCCGGTATCAGATCGGGGATGTCTACGGGGAGCTGCACTTTCTCCGGAACGCGGGTGCGGGAACGATAGTGAGGTTCCTCTGCTTGGGGTCACGTCATTGTACTCATGTTCCTTGACCTTAGACACACCCACCCATGATGGACACGGTTACGGTAACAGCCATGCTTTACCGATTTTGCCAGGCATTTGGTCTTTGACGTTGCACACTCCTCACACCCACATTGTAAACTAGATCGGGGACACGTTCTCATCATACCTATCCACGGTGACCTGTACATGTGTACTATAATTGACATGCAATCCAAAAAATTTCACCCAAAACAGCCGGTGTTCCTTTCACGCAGTCAGATGACGCTAGCATGACGCCCCCATCGATGTCACAGAACACGGGTTTTTACGCCACACGTGGGGAAACACGATGCAAGGCCAAACCACTCACAAGTCAGAGCAACGACATTCATTTACGATCAATCGGCTGATAACAAGCAAATAAAGTGATCTTTGGTGCGTGCTCACAGCTTGGCCTTCCCAAGGATCTCCTGTTCACCCGCTGTCACAGCATCAATGACCTCATCGACCTTGCGAATGACCCATTCTGTGCCCTCGTCACTGGCGAGGAATTTGTCCTCCCCGCTCAGCTTCTCTTCATAACGAGCCTTGAGGAGACCAAAGACATGACTGGTGAGCTGAGGACCGACTCTTCCTTCGGCTCGAAGTGTAGCAATTCCGACAACTGAGCCCAAAGCCCGAGTGAGATTGCCTTGTTCCAGGTCTCCTCGCGGCAGAGGGGACAGAATCGTGCCGTAGGCCTGGATGATAAACGCTAAATAAAGATGCAGATTTAGTATTCATCAAACTCGAGGCATGTCATATGAACGAGGCGATGCGATAGATTGTCATCAAACGGGGGGGAAAGATAAGACCACGGGGTAAGATGGAAAATGAATACG